>SNQJ01S0099346.1:7323-31122 GCA_010110895.2 Picea sitchensis | reverse complement strand
AATCGAATGCGCAACTCTTGAATGTTCAGGATTTATTCGCCTTGATCAACGACATTCAGGTGAATTCCGGACCCCCCTTGCCATTCTGCCTTTAATGGGAGGGGGGGTCCGGAATGGTGTGGCGTGTGAAGTGGGACCCATCTCCTGTCACGTTGCCCACCGTGTCATGTTTCCCTCTTGCCACCTATACCCCACTCAATCGCACGATAGGGCCCATTCCTATTGGCCATTCGCTAACCCTATTGGGATTCGTCCCTGTTGGCCAGTCGCTAGCCCTGTTGGGGTTTAGGGGTTGCAGAGTTGAATAACTCGACATTTTTATAGTGCTGAATCACGAATTACTGAGAGGCACCATGGTTATTTGACCTGTGATCATGACCCACGATCACATGGGAGTAGACAGAGAAAGAGCTAGCTTATGCTATGCCTCCATAGATATTTCAGGGGCTCTGATTCTGCAGAAATCAACGAAAACTTGATTATGGTAGTGGGTGGGTTACAGGTTTAATCGCACCAACATTTGATTCTCCCAATGTGCGAAATCCGATCTCGTCAATTCGATGGTCAAGGAGGGTCCTAAAAGATACTTGGATCTAAGGTCCATATCACAACTCTACTTTGGGTTTCGTAGGATCTGTTCCCTTCACAATGATTACCAACATTCGTCAAACTTGCGAAGACTGAAGGAGTCAAGTCGTTAACGCCTTCTCCCCTTCTTCAAATCTAACGATCACGACATACCTTGGATCCTCTCTAATGGGTCTCGTCCATTCATATTCCAGATGAAAGGATATTCCCTTTCGATACTTGAATCTCACTATTCTTCCTGAGATTTGTTGGCTCTGAAAGGATTAAGAGTTTTGCACTCTTTCTCTTGAACGTAATGCTTGGAAGAATTCTTCCGCGCACCCCGTACATTCATTAGCCAACTCTATAACTTAAGATGGTCTCAGTATTTTCCCACCTTGCAGAGACTCGGTGCATACATGCACTACCTCTCCTGAGCTTAATAGACTCTGTCCTCGCAGTGATTGTGGGGTTCAACCTCCGCAACCAGGGAAGTACTCACTCGACTCTAGGATGGTGATGAAATTCCAGAGGGAAAGTACTTTCGACGAATCAAACTAGAGCATAAGGAAATCAAGCAGATGTAAAAGTTCTCAAGGAACGAATGCACACTCTTAACTTAATCATTCAATACAAAAACCATTTATAAGCATATAAATACAAGCATGCATCCATTATTTCCAATTCAAAGCACAAGGCATAAAAACACTTATCAGAACCATAAGGCGTGATGTGGTTACTGAGAGGGCTGCTCGTTTCCACCCAACCATAGGTTTAGTCACTCCCAATGGATTTATCACTGGCCACCCCCGAGCTTAGGCCACGATGCTTTGGGATTCAATCTCTTACTTCCAGCTCAACGGAAGTTAGGGATGAAGGTTACTCTCCTCCAAATACAGGAATAGATAAGGATGAAGGTTACTTTCCTTCTCCTCGCTCAGTCTCTATTCTTTGTGATCATAACTCACTTTTCTCTTTCAATCCTTCCTCGAACCAGAGAGCTTCGGCTCTTGTCTCTGCACTCTTCACGGGTCCTCTCTTCCCACACCACGCTTCCTTTCTTTCCTTTCTTAGCAAGATTATGTCTGGCTCGAATTTCCAGTCCGTGGTTAGGTCCAAAAGCCTTACAGATGGGCAGTCTGCCCCATCCCCTCATTAACTCTTGAGTAGGTCTTCCCACCTACCAGTCTAACTGTAATTCATTCTTGGGTCAGAGGGTTGTTCTGATCTGAGCAATTAATTTCAGCATGATACTGGTTCGGTGGAGGTTAACACAACCATTTTGGGTCCCCTCCACCACCTTTTATAGAATTCGTAATTTTCCTCTTAGCACATCCCCTCTTTCAGCAGTCATGCAACACGTAACCACTTTCTATTAAAATAACAAAATTTACATTCATCGACCTTTTACACAAAGGTCCATCAAATCAAACATTCACACTTTTAGGTTTTCCATAGTTCCTTGGCCAATATAGTTATATTTACAAACTGGGGGGGAAATTGTGTTACACTGAGCCACAAAGCTTCCAAGAATTGGAGACCGCTGGTTTAAACACCACCAATTTCCATGAGCGATATATAACAGGGTCTTCAAACTTGAATTTCATAATATCTCTAGAGTTAAGGGATACTCCAAGGAGTTGATTAAAGAAGAGATAATTAACCCTCTCATAGTCATCACCAGAATGATCACATGTGAAAGTAGATATTGTGTTTTTAAAGCCTGCCACTTTCGATTATTAGCTCACTTTCAATTCAATAAACCATTGAATTTTCCCTTTTACTTCTTAAAGATTCTTGAGAATATTTATTCCCAAGTATGGAAGAATGTAACCAATCCCCATAACAACCTATTCCACCATGGCCTCATCAAACTACTTTTATTATCCAAGTTGGAAAAATAGGGGAAAACGTGGGATGAGTTCAGTTACCAATTTGCAAACCCTCATCTTACAATCAAGACTAGCAAGAAGACACTTGATCTAGGGACTGTTACTCCACCCAAACCCCATTCTCCAAATACTCCAAACCCTACTTCTCAAGCTATTCCTTTATCGGACCAAAAGTCCAAGAAACTTGTTGATACCCCTGCAACCTCATCGAACAAGAAGACCAAGAAGCCTATTGCTAACTCCCAAATTCCTTCAATGTTTATTGATCATGCACACAAAAAGTTACAAGAGCTAATTCAACAAGACTTCCCTGTGGTCCCCACAAATAGGAGAGGAGATAATCGATTTAATAGAGGATATTTTTGAAAGAGTACCTGAAATAAAAGAGGAAAACCTTATGAAAAGCCCCTGACCACTTCAGACCCTATCCAAGTATCCTATGATCTCGAAATCCCTCATAAAAGACTTAGGGAAGTGTTTGCAAAATAATTGGAGCCTCATAGAAAGACAAAATCTGAACCTACCTCTCCTCGTAACCCCCATGTTACTCCTACCTCACGGATGCCTACCCCAGATACTAAAACTGATAGACTTTCTACATATTTCAAGAGATCCAAGAACTCCTCCAAGATATCTGATCTTGCTCCAACCATTGAAAAGATACAACAGGAAAATGATCAGCTACTACAACAATTGGAAGAGATGAAGTCTTTCGATAAGCATCTTCACCATGACAATGCAATACTACAAGAAAAGGTGAATTCCCTCCAACAATTGGTTGATGAAATGACCAAAACCAATTGCAACCTCAGGACACAATTGAAACAACATAAGAGGCACAAGACAAAATCTTTAGGGCAAGAGGGAGAAGCTTCTAAAGCTAATCCTTCTCAGCAAGTCTAGTCATATGGAGCAATTCATTTTTTTTTGCAGTGGGACCTGCAAAATCTTAGGTCTAGGGGTAATGTTGGGCTTGTGATTTGATTAAATTAATGATGATGATTAGATCCTTTTTTATCGGTATTATATGTGCATTTTACTATTTTGAAGAAGTTTTGAAGGATTCTTATATCAAATCGTCATAACTTATACTAGGTAAATATAATTGATGTTTTGTGATGGTTTTATGTTTAATTCAGCATGATTTAATTATTCCAAGGAGCTAATGTACGATCTGTGTGTCACAGGGAAAAATTGCATGGCATTTTTCCATCTAGAAGCTCGTCTGGTACTCCATCCGACACTGCATCCGGTACTCCATCCGACACTGCATCCAACACTCCATCCAGCACTAAATCGTGGGTGAGTTGGCAATTGTTATATCGACGGCATGTGATGGACGAATCATCAACATGGGTTTTTCTCATTCTCGTGGCCTCCAGCTGCTGAGCTCTTGACATATTGGATTGAGTTGTTATGTTGAGTGTTGAGTGGCTCGTTTGGTTTCTAGAAGACACAAGCAATTTTAGCGCATTTAATGTAATTTGTTGTTTTTAGAGGAGGTCGACCCTTCTAGTGGTCGACCTCTTGAATTGTAACTGCTATAAATACCACAGTAGTGGTCAGACAAAAGTTAAGAATTGTGAAGCTAGAATTGCTTTTGCTGTGTAATTCGAGACATGTCCATAAACTTGTGCAAAACTGTGTTTTTTTAATTTAAATGCCAAAATCGTGTTGCTTGAGCTCGTGATTCGTTGTTGAGGAGTAGCCACGACCTGTTGGGTGGGCCACCAGTGGTCTGGGTGAATATTTAGCTAGTTATCTTGTGTATTCAAGTTGTGCAATTGTTATTTCTTCCATTTTCTGTCATATGCATTTTTATCATTTTTTTACATGTTGTGTGTTTGTTTTTCATAGCTTAATTGTTTCAATTTCCTTTTTGCAGGTTTCTTGTGAAGGATAGTGTTAATATGCTATGTCTTCTTAATTAATTAGTAAAGAGATTGCAAGCTTAGCTACTAACCTCTTAGTGTGATTAAATGATAGTTTGAGTTTATGCAGATTGAAGTAGAATGGTTAAGACAAAGTATTGAGTTAAAATGGAGTATATAGCTTCTTTGGAAGAGTTTTGATGGATGAATAGTTGCTAGCTTTGATTTTAATGCTTCGTTTTCTTATCTAGTTTTCTCAGTTAGTTTTCTTATTAAATTTCCTGTAGTATGTTAAGGTAGAAGTAGAATTTACATTATGTTTTTATATGCATTTTAACTTTCAATTTGAATTGTTAAATAATAGGATTAGCTTAGTATATTTTACAAAATTTCCATTCTAGAATTAAATTGCAATTCTAAATAGAAGTTTGATTTTGAGTTTAGTTTTTAGTTATAAATCTCTAATGGTATGAATTTTCTTACATTAGCATAGGAGTGCATTTGAATTCAGTAGAATAGTGTTTTCTTATCATTGATGATGGATGCATAAATTGAGAGATCACATGGGTTTTCAGGATAGTTGATATTCCTTCTATGATGGATAAGCTCTTGTTAGATTGTTTGATTCATACCTTTCATTTATCCATCGAAGTTAATATTGAAATTATTCCTCTTGAGCTATCACTAATTGTTAGATGCCATCGTGATGTCATAAGACAATGAAGACATCATCATCATCACTATATTTAAGTTTCTTGTTATCATAGATTAAGAGTAATTGTTGATTAATCTTTGAATATTGTCATGATGTTTTTAATTCAATAGGTTAAGATTTCCTTTTGTAGATTAGAAATAATTGTGAATTTTATCTTAAGAATAGAGTTCACTTGCTTAATAGTTTGATTAGTTACCTGTTGTGTAGTTTGTATTAGTTTACTTGAAGAAGTTTTCATAGGTTAGGTATTTGATTTCTTATTTGCTTACTTGTTGTTTCTCATTGAATTTGAATAGATTGACTAGATTAGTTTGTTGTTACTATTGTTCATTAAGTTGAATAGATTAAATAGATGGCTTGCTTTTGATTAAGTTAACTTGTTCATTTTAGGGTTTTCATTTGCTTCCTTAGGACAATCCATTGATCCATTGTTCAAAAGTTACTTAGGGTAAATAGTTTAAGTTCCTTGATAGGGTTTGCTCATTGATAGTATTTGCTTAAGTAGATTAGCTCTCAGATATACCATTTCCTTAGTTAGACTATACTACCTCTAGCTTTTCTTCCTTCACACATATAGTGCTACAACTCTAAGTTTACTTACCTCGGGTTGACAATTTAATTGATGGTTTTTAGTGCATATAGAACACCCATCACCCTCTGAGATAGGAAATTGGGTGGTGTTAGCCAACCCTCCTCCAAATTGGATCCAATTATGGTTTTTCCCATGCTAATTATCCAGAGGGAGAGTGGTTGTAGATGTCAGGACATGTATGAGGAGAGGAATACATATATCCACACTTGATTATTTCTTTAACTCACATGATACATATATACAATAGGAAGTGACCTTTGGTTTTTCCTCCAAGAGGCCCAAATGAATCTTCGTATTCACATATGACTCCTCATATTTCTCCTAGCTTAATATTTACAAGGATATTTATAATACACCTCATTTCCTAAGGATTAGATATCTAACATTCCCCTCTTTAATTCAAAGGGGTGTTTGTGAGTCCAAGTGTTATTTTAAACTTTTCAAAATTTTCTCTTCCAAGTGATTTGGTGAAAATGTTTGCAATTTTCTCATTTGTGGAACAATGTCTCAAGTGAATAGTTTTGGCCTCTACATGATATCGAATCAGATGGTACTCTGTGTTAATGTGCTTGGCTCAGTTATGTAATTTTGGATTCTTGTTCAACTTGATTGAAAAAGTATTGTCAACTGGAAGAGAAGTAGAATTCACTTTTTTCTCTTACAAATATTCATGTATTTTCCTAAGGCACACAATATCCTTTATTGCTTCTACAGTTTCCACATATTCTACCTTTATTGTGGAATTTGTTGGAACTGAATATTTGCATGATCTCCAAGAGATAGCTGCTAATATGAGACTCATGAGATAGCCTAAAGTTGACATTACATTTTCTTTATTCTCGTCAAAGTATGAATTAGAATATCAAATTAGGTTGAAGTCATACACCTTAGAATACTCGAGTCCAAAGTCTTGAGTTCCCTTCAAGTATTTTAGAACTCTTTTTGCAACAGACTAATTTCCTTTAGAAGGTTATTGCATGAACCTAGAAAGAACCCAAAAAATGAATGAAATATTTGGTCTGGTGATGATAAGGTAGATAATACTTCCCATAATTTTTTTGTACTTGGTGCATACTTAAATTCATTCCCTTCTTTCGATGTGCGCTTAGAATTCTATTCCATGGAGTAGAGAGAGGGTTACACTTAGCCATGCTAAACTTGTTCAACAATTATCCATTGAACTTCTTCTTAGAGATGAATATGTACTTTATATTTTGAGTCACTTCAATGCTCAAGTAGTAATGAAGATGTCCCAAATATATCATCTTAAATCCTTTCTTCAATTATTTATTTATGAATGCAACATAGCTTTCATTGTTCCCTATTATCAACACATCATCTACATACAATACAAGATGTAAAATAGTTTTGGCAACTTTATTTACAAACAAATTTGTGCCATCAAGATTGAAGATCTTCAAATTCAATTTCAGAAGATGCTCAATTAGCCTTTCATAGTAGGCTCACAATGCTTGTTTCAGGTCATATAAGGATTTGATGAGTTTTCATACTGTGTTTTCTTATCCATTCATAACAAAACCTTATGGATAATACATGAAGACATTCTCTTTCAAGTCTCCATTTAAGAAAGGAACCTTCACATCTATTTGATGAAATTTCCATCCATTATGTGGTGCCAAGGAAAATAGAGTATGAATGGTAGACCATTTTGTTGTGGGGGGGGAATTATCCTAGTAATCAGTACCTTCTTTATGTGCAAATCATTTTTCCATGAGCCTTGTTTTATGCTTGTTGACTGAGACATCTGGTTTGTACTTGTTTTTGAAGACCCACTTGCAACCAATTGGTTTGGTTCTGAATTGAGGATCCACCAACTTCCATGTCCCATTCTTGATGAATGCATCATACTCCTTCTTCATGGATTATTTACATTCATCATGAGAAGAGGCTTCTTCAAAGGAACTTGGTTCAAAGATAATATATAAATTCGATTCAAAATCATATGAAATATTCATATCATCTATATCACTTGAATTTGAATTGTGTACATCACTTCATCTTGTCTTATGAAACTTATGGTTCCTTTGTTTCCAACCTCATCAAGATGAATACTTTCAAGTGTCTTTATGAGAAACTTTGGTGGACCTTTCTAAGATGGACCAGGTTTCTTAGTGTATTGAGATGGTGTTAAATGTCCATGTTTCTCAATGGATTGAGATGATATTGAATTATCATCAAGGTTCAACCTTTAAATCCTCTCAATCACATCATCCAAATAAACTTTAGGTTCTTATGAAGTGGTTGGAACTTCGGGTTCTAATGAAGTGGCTAGAAATTCTTCATGAGGGGGAGATGGTGCTTCAAAAAGATATTCCATAGATTGATCCAAGATAGGGACCCCCCCTTCAATATGTGGAATCTCATCATCAAATTAAATATTTTTTTTTTCATTAGTGAATCTATCCAGATGATTAATCTATCGCTCAACAGTTTTTTCATTCTTGGAGGATTCAAGAAAAATTACATCTCTGGAAAGATTGAATTTCTTGTTTACCTCATCATAAAGATTATATTACTTTCTAGTATTTGATTACCCCAAGAAGAGGCACTTCTGACTCCTTTCATCAATATTGTTTCTTTGATCCTTAGGAATTAAGGAATACCAAATGGAACCAAAAACCCTAAGATGCCCCACTGAAAGAACACGACCATACCACATTTTGTAAGGAGTCTTATTTTCAAGAGCATGAGATGGACTCCCAGTTTTCACATAAACTGTACATAGAACTACATCAACCCAAAACATTAATTTCACATTTTTTAAAAACATCATCGAACAAACCATATTTAAGAGAGTCACGTCCATTCTTTCAGTTAGACCATTCTATTGAGGATTGCATGGAATAGTGGTTTGATGCTTGATCCCATGTTGATGAAGGTAGCTTTAAAATTCATTAGATGTATATTCTCTTTCACTATTAGTATGAAGAGAGGCAATACGAGACTAAACTTCATTTTGGATCCATACATGAATTTTTTTTTAAATTTTCAAATCTTGTTATTTTTCTTTGAACAAGTACACCCAACACATTATGGTGTAATGATCAATAAAAGTATATCTATTTCCATTAGCAGATGGAACATGTCCGGGGCCACAAAAATCATTCAATCCAATTTTTCTACATGCTCTGGAAGTAGAATCATGAAATGATTGTCTGTCGTGTTTTCCAAGGATTGAAGCATCACATTGCTTCGATTTCCTAGGAATAGTAGGAAAACTAGAAACACCATTATTTTTCAACAAATGAAGGATTTCACAATTAATGTGTCCAAATATAGCATTCCATAAGAGGCTAGATGGAATTGTACCTTCATCATGGTGAGAGAGGTATTGTAATATTCCCACTAGGATTTCAAGAGTTTTTGCTAAGTTTGTTGTTAAGACACTTCATGAAACAATTGTCCAATAGTGGTTTATGACTACTATTATGAGCTATCTTCTTATACAGTTTGCAGCTCATGTTATTTTGGTATTATAGTACACATTTATTGATATGAAATAGAAGCAATATATATGCATGAAAAAAGAGATAGTTTAACAGTAAATCATGGGAATAATCCTTCTTGTTATTTTATTCTAAGTGGTTGTTATATTCTCAAAATAACCTTTATAATACTTCAATATTACAACAATAATATTAACTACTTTCTTACTTGTTTAGAGTAGCATACATAGCAATAGAGAGAATGTTGCTCAGAAATAATTATGGTGCCCTACTAGAACTCAATCTATAGCAAATGGCAACTTCTTTCACTAATACACCAACCAACAAGAATGTATCGCACACCAAAGATGAATAGCTCGATTTCTGAAGTGTCTAGTGCACCCAACAAGTGTTCCACGAAGTCCAAAGTGAAATATTCGACCCCCACACTCAATATATTCTCCCACAGTAATATTAACTCAATCACAAAGGATAGACTCAACCCTCACTTCCCAACACTCAGTTCAGTAAAAAAAAGGATATTTCCAGCCACAAAGTAATTCGCCCAGGCTGTATAGAAAATTCCACAATTCCCAAATATTCATCCCCGTGACTCAAATCTTCACCCACAAAGACAAAACGACCAACAGATAAAGAAAAATCAGCCCCATTATGATAAAACGACCTTTTAGTGAATACTTGGGCTCTAAGAGAGGATTTGACCTAGTTTCAACATAAACTTTCCCCCCTTTCTCAAACTAACTCATCCAACATATAAAAATTCATCCCAATGAAGAAATCTAGTTCCTTAAGAAAAATAGACCAATCTTTGTTCAAGTGCAATTTGTCGAATGATGCAAACCTGACCCAACTGAAGCAGAAATGAAGTTTCTAAGATGAAATTTCCTCAAGAATGAGATGGGGTTTTTGTCCCACCCACCAAAATACCCAAGGGCTTTCGTCCTAGGGATTTTTAGAACCTGCAAAAAAAGCTCTCCCAACTTCTTCTCACAAAGTACACAAAACCCTCCCTCAAATGACTTGCTCGCTTCTCCTTATAAAGGCTCCATGGATCTTTCTAGAGAGATTCTTCTCAATGCTTCTAGAAGAGAACGTTATCTTAATAAAATGACTTTATAATGTTATATTTTATTTGAGTCACTTAAAATTAAATAATAATTAACTAAATATTAGTTTCCAAATTAAATTAGACAACTTAATAAAATAGTTAATAAAATATTTAATTTTTCCTAGGCTCACCAAAAATGGGACATGAAAAATCCTCACACCCAAAGATTGCTTTCCCTCAAGCACTCCACACATGTATACCAACCCATATGCCATCTATGATTGTCTACAAAACCAACTGTCATATATACTAGTAGGCCCACACAAATACCAATATCCCATATCAATCTCATGAATACTCCCCCAAGAATCATCCCCTCAAGAGGATACCAACTCATAATCTCTCTCCAATCCAACCCTTGAAAAATAACTTGTGCATAAGCACCAACACCAGGTATAATATCACCATGCTACTGTTGTGCTACTAGAATACTCATATGCTGCCACTTTATCTCTTGGTCTTGGTCATTCTGTAAAAACAATATGGAAGATTTCACTCCTTCCTCATACCAAACTTTTTCTCCACTATGCCAAGGTGGAATCAAGGTACTGCATGCCATGTCTATGTACTTCTGAAGAGGACTTCTTTGTAGCTCAAGAGTATGTTTCTTTGCTCGCCTCATCAAGAAATCTAATTGTTCTTCAATATTGGATAGCTTGGTAACTGACTTGGCACATTTAACTCCAAGGACTTTGAGATCATCGTCTTGTTGTAATAAAGTGTCTTTGAGCGTCTTGGTCTTTTCCTTGATTTCTACAAAGTCTTGTTTAAGTTGTTCATCCTTATTTTGGTTACTATCCTTTGTAAGCCCTGTAGTCACAATGGGAATCTTCATATTTTCTTGCATTTCATTGTTTTTTGTCCCATAAGGTGAATGCTCAACCACCTCTCCTATAACTACTCTTTGAACCTTTGATAGGTTCTCCATGTGAGATAATTCATGTTTCCCTTGATGCACACTTTGTATACTGCTATAGATATTTGAATCATCCTTCTTCTCATGTTCTTGTGAATATCTGTGCTTCTCATGCTTGACCATCACAAAGGGCTCTTTCACCAAATCTCGAGTGACAACCATAGAAGACCTTACACCGTTAGCCTTCTGCGCAACATTTCCCATCATAGGTCCTTCAAGAATTTCTTCAACCTGTTGATCTGAGTCCTCTATTATCTCCTTTTCAGAATTTGTAGTTTCATCACCACTTGAATGCAATAAGTTTTATTCCCCATTATTGTTGCATATGTGTTCCAATTTCCAAGGTTCCTGACATGTGAAACAAAGATTATCTCTTCTCATTTGGTTCTTTCTCTTTCTGGAAGGGCGGAGAGCTTTCAACCCAAAGAAATCATTTCCTTTTCAATCAACTGCCCTTTGAAATTTTCTTTATTCCTCTCAAGAAATATTTTTGATAGTTCATGGGCTACTGGAAAAAAACCCTGTTCTTTCCTCCAAATAGTCAATAACCATGACTGTAGTTGTATGCTAATGACATCATCTTCAACTAAGATCAAGGACAAAATTTTGTACATGTTGATTTTAACAATGTGTGGATGGTCGTGCCTAATATAGTTGAAGAAGCATAGGAACAACTGAAGAATAAAATCATCACAGCCTAGATACAGCATAATGACACACAATTTGATTCTTGCCATAGTTTCTAAGATTATAATCCTCTTACCCCGTGTAGGGTCTTCAATGTCATCCAACCTCTGAAAGATTTCCACAATCAGTTGTAAAATTTTCTTCATGATGTCATAGTTGTATGAAAGTGTAGGTGAAGTTATCCTTAGGATGTCATTAAGGAAAGAAGTGATTGCAAGTCTTACCTCTTTGTTAGCATATTTATTTTTTATTAAAGTTGGGAGTTTGTTCAGAGTTTGTAAATTCATACCTTGGTTTTGGGAAGACCAAGGCATTCCTAAATGAGTTATAGTGAGTGTGTTTTGTTCATGGAGTCATTGATCAAATAAAGGGTAATATGCATGTCAATAGAGAGTTAATTCATAAGTTCTAGTCAAAATGTGTTGTGTCTATCTCATAATACACTATCAAGGGGTATAAGAGTCCATCATGTTGAAAGATTTGTAAAGGTCCTTGTCTTCCTAGTTTAAGATCATGTCAAAAAATGAAAATTTATGTGTCAAAGTTGAGTCATAGGTTAGGGGAGAAATATTCAGATGTCAAAGAGATGCAGCAACAACTCAAGAAATCTCAGCATATTATAGCCCAACTCTACCAGGAGAGCAGGGAATTGAAAAGGAAACTAACAGAGAAGACTCATGAAGCACAAACACCACAGAGCAAAGAAAGTCCTATGAAAGGAATGTCAAAGGGAAAGAAGATCATGCAAGGTCCTGAGACTATAGTTGCAGCCAAACCCACATCACCTATGACAAGGTCCTCAACCAGGAAGACTAGTCCAAACATACAGGGAAAGAAAGCAGCAAGTCATAAATCTCCTACTTCACCCACAAAAGGAGAAAAGAACATAAGAATAAGAAGCTAAGAGAAGCTCATGATGAAATCATTAATCTCAGAGAAGAAAGGAGTTTATCATATGGCATAGCAATGAGACATTTCAAAGAATGCATACCAGCTAGAGAAAATGTGTGTGCAGCCCTTTCTAACGCTCAACCAAAGTTGAAAAGTAATGTAGCCTTGTTCAGGAAGGTGGGAAATTTAAAGAGACACAACGTGTCATTGAGAAAAGAAAACATGGTTTTAAGATTACAAGTGAAATTGGATGAAGAAGGTAAGGACAAGGTAAATCTCCTTGTTGAAGTTGCATAAATATGAGTGAGGAAGCCCTATCTTTTTTCCTTTTTGGGTATGGAACCATGTCAAAGTTTTTCTTACATCATCAAAGCTATGGAAAATATACATTTGATGTTGATGAAGGGTTGTTTCACCAAGGTGAATATTTTTTGTGTACACTTTGTTGTCTTAATCAAGAAATAGTCATACACAACACTTGCGTAGAGAATATTCGCTACACAAATGTTGTAAGCTTACCTGATAAAAAAGGAAGATATATGATGAAAGGGATACAATTTTTGAGGTAGAGGCATGGTTCCCAACATTTTTTTCCACCTGGATCTGCACGAGCAATCACATAATGGACATTCTCTACGCAAAGTTGCTACACAAATGTTGTAGCTAGCACTTGCGCAAGAGTAAACAGAATTCGCTACGCACAGGTGAAAGAGTTGTCCAGCAACGCACATGATGAATCAAGACACTCCCTAGATGGACCTGATGACTCATCACAACCACATGGTCTAATTTTTCTCAAGATCTACAATTGTAAAGGATATTTTGGCTATGTTATGATTGGAAAAATCAGATTTTCTATTTTTAGTAAATCTTGTAGAAGTTGTTGTTATCTTTGAATGCAACCAGATCCATGATTCTAGGATGTAGTAGTTCAACCCCCAGCACCAAAGCAAGCAAGACCAGCAAAGCCAAGTGGTCCAAACAAACTTCATTATTCCCCTACAGAAACAAATGGCACTAAAGCTATGCTATCACTGGACCGTCCCTACCTAGAGGAGCACGGGCCCTACAGACACAAATGGTTCCACATCAATCCATGGCCCTGCATCATCGGCCGATGCCCAAGGATAGACATCAATCAATGGATATACATCACCGGCTGATGCCAATGGACCCACATCACTGGTTGCACCCTAGTATCTAAGTGTGGCATTAGTTTTCCATATATGTTTATTATTTTTATCTAAAGAGGGGCGAGTTGGAAGAAGTATAGACATTTTGATCTTCATTGTAATTTTATGAATCTAATAGAAATACAAATGCAAAAGTCCTGAACTCTTATGAAAAATATTCTAATGGTGGTGATCTAAATATTGTTCTAATATCTTTGTATGTATTTCTTGTGTACTTAATTTCATCTACACTTTTCTTCTATTTAAATTGTATAATTAAGGGTCTAGAATCCATCGAATGGTGCTCTATACTTAAGTGATTTAAACTTTTTTTATCTTCTTAAATAAGGTCAGAATTCATCTTTCATGGTGCTCTGATTTTGTTATGTATTTATGTTCCTCTTTCACCCTACATAATCAAACTCAAAACTGAAAGTTCATCACCTTATTTAGCCTTTGTTTCTTTGAGATTTCTACCTACTAGTCATTGTTTTCTTTTGTTTTCATGGGTTGACTCCATAGCCCTAGAGAAACTATACCTCCTTGCTAGCGAACCTTGAAAAAAATACCTCAATCATCTAAACCTAGCCATCAGTTCAAAATAATTCCATCTATCAAAGATCAAGTCTCAGAGAGAGCCCTGAAGGGCTAGATTCTAGTCTTAAAGTTGGTTTGTAGGTTACCTTTGTAGATTGTTTCTTCAACCCAACAATTTACTCAGTGTTAACATTTTGGCGTCGTTTTCGGGGAACGGATGTGAAATATTCCCTAGGATGAAATGACAAAGTTTAGATCTGAGTATTGATGGTGAACAATAGTCAGAAATAGAAAGGTTTTACATCATTCACCTGGTGACTCCATTTTCAAGAATCTAGAGTTCAGAATTTTCATGGCGACTCCACTGTCAAAAGACTTAGTAGCCTAAATATTTTATTGGCGACTCCACTTCTTCAATATGGATTTTCAATCTACAAGGTATACTCCTATGAATTGATCTCATATACCTGGTTTTCCAAATCGTCTTTCTCGCATAGATTGGAAAAACTATTTACCAAAATTCAAAGATGAAGAAGGTGATGATGTTGCTTTGCATTTAATCAAGTTACATATGCATGTACATAAGCTAAAGGTTAAATTTCATGAATATTGTCTGATGAATATGTTCATGGCTTCTCTAGAGGGAAAAGAAAGGTCCTGGTATGAAACGTTACCAACTATTAGCATACATTCCTTAAAGGATTTTCACACAGTGTTTTTTGAGCATTTTAAGGATCTTGTCCAATATTGTTGCTCATGGAAAACTGTTGTGAACATTTTGAGAGTTTTATTCAATACCTAGAAGATTTTTATGATGATGATGTATTCATGGATCATGATATCATAGAATCTTTGCAGGAAAAACCTTTTCATCATAAAGATATTTAGGAAAATGTCCAACAAACAAAGGTTTTCCCTTCAACTGAAAATGAAAAAAGAAGTAACCCTGATGTGGAGTTTCATGTCTTTTTTCCTGAGTTTGATGAACATATACAACATCCTTTTCAAATTTCATGTAACCAAGAAGAAGCAGCAGACACTAGCTGCTATGGTAATCAAGACAATTTTCAGCAGGTTATAGCTTCTCCCTTGGCTGAAAATGTAATGGATCAACATATTGATGAAAGTCATTTTTCATCCCCTGAAATTGGTGAATATTTGCAGCAGGTTTGTCAATTTTTGTGTGACCAAAAGAAATATCAAGGTACTCAAACAAATTGTTCTTCGATCCTTTCATTTTCTAAAACTACATGTACATAAATTTTAGGTAGTAAGCCTACATATGACAGTCTTCGGATAAAGTCACAGGTGGATAAACATGATAGGAAACAAAATATGCTAACCAAATCTCCTTTACAAGACAATTTCATCATTGAGTTGCAAAGAGATAGAGAAGAAGAGAAATATGTTTTAGATCCCTCAAAAGGTGCAGAAATTATTCATGAATTTATATCTTTTGAATTGATGAATTCATAATTTTTTAAAGGTCAAGATGACATCCTTGTTGAAATACATGAAGGAACATTTTCAAGTTTTTCTCAAACACATGAGATTTTTATTTCATCTGAATTCATTCAAGAATATACAAAGCCTGTGCTTGCTATGGATGATGTGAAAAGTGAACATATTGTTGCACTCCAGTTGTAAAAGGGTCAACCGAATGAAATATTTTCTTGTCTTTTTGTTGATTGTCAAGAAAGGAAAACAATCATTCATGATATTCAATATTCTTATACAAATCTGTTGGAATCATCAATAGAAATGAATTTGGTGTTGTTCATAAGCAATGAAGTAAGTCACTATTGGAATGGGGAGTTGTCACTCTTTAATGTTTTCTCTTTTGGAGAAGTTGAATACAAGCTTCAGTTAAGTTTCCATTTACTGGATTGGTTGCATTGGCATTATTGTATCACTTGATCTGACAGTTCTTTCAACAGCTTAGAGTAGGATTGTGTGCAATAAGATTGAAGATCAAGCATCCTTGATAGTTGGTTTTCAGCATGAGATTCTCAGTGTGGTTTTCAATAGTTATCAATTTTTAGTGTTTAGAATTTACTTTTCAGCAGTGAGTTTACAGTATAGTTTGTAGTTTGGTTGGTTGAGGATTGAAACAGGTTGCAGATGAGGTTTTGGATCAACCCAATGGTTAGAAACATAGTCTATTGTTCTTTTCTACCTCATAGGGAGGATAGCATCCCCATTGGAGCCAAATGTTAGCATCTTCATTTTTGAGTAAAGTTGGGAGTTTTTTCAGAGTTTGTAAAGTCATACCTTGGTTTTGGGAAGACCAAGGAATTCCTAAATGATTCATAGTGAGTGTGTTTTGTTCATGAATTCATTGATCAATTAAAGGCTAATATGCATGTCAATAGAGAGTTAAGTCATAATTTTGAGTCAAAGGTGTTTTGTCTATCTCATAATACACCATCAAGGGGTATAAGAGTCCATCATGTTGAAAGATTTGTACAGGTCCTTGTCTTCCTACTTTAATATCATGTCACAAAATGGGAATTTATGTGTCAAAGTTGAGTCATAGGTTAGGGGAGAAAGATTCATATGTCAAAGAGATGCATCAACAACTCAAGAAAGATCAACATATTATATCCCAACTCTACCAAGAGAACAGGGAATTGAAAAGGAAACTAACAAAGAAGACTCATGAAGCACAAACACCATAGAGAAAAGAAAGTCCTATGAAAGAAATTTCAAAGGGAAGGAAGATCAGGAAAGGTCTTGAGATTGTAGTTGTAGCCAAACCCACATCACCTCTGACAAGGTCCTCAACCATGAAGATTAGTCCAGACATACAGGGCAAGCAAGCAACAAGTCAGAAATCACCTACTTCACCCACAGAAGGAGAAAATAACATAAGACAGCTGAATAAGAAGCTAAGAGAAGCTTAAGATGAAATCATTAAGCTTAGGGAAGAAAGGAGGTTATCATATGACAGAGCCATGAGACATTTCAAAGAATGCATATCAACTAGAGAAAATGCATGTGCATCCCTTTCTAATGCTCAATCAAAGTTGAAAAGGAATGCAACCTTGTTCAGTTAGGTGGGAAATTTAAAGAGACAGAACATGCCATTGAGAAAAGAAAACAGAGATTTAAGATTACAAGTGAAATTGGATGAAGAAGGTAAGGACAAGCTAAATCTCCTTGCTGAAGTTGCAGAAATATGAGTGAGGAAGCCCTATTTTTTTCCTTTTTGGGTATGGAACCATGTAAAAGTTTTTCTTACATCATCAAAGCTATGGAAAATATACATTTGATGTTGATGAAGGGTTGTTTCACCAAGGTGAATATTTGTTGTGCATAGTATGTTGTCTTAATCAAGAAATAGTCATACACAACACTTGCGTAGTGAATATTTGCTACGCAAATGTTGTAAGCTCACCTGATGAAAAAGGAAGATATATGATGAAAGGCATACAAGTTTTTAGGTAGAGGCATGGTTCCCAACCATTTTTTTACACCTGGATCTGCACGAGAAACCACATAATGGAAATTCACTACGCAAAGTCACTACACAAATGTTGTAGCCAGCACTTGCATAGCAGTAACCAGAATTCGCTACGCAAAGGTGGCAGAGTTGTCTAGCAGCACACATGATGACTTGAGGCACTCCCTAGATGGACCTGATAACTCATCACAACCACATGGTCGAATTTTCCTCAAGATCTACGATTGTAAAGGATATTTTGGCTATGTTATGATTGGCAAAATCAGATTTTCTATTTTTAGTAAATATTGTAGAAGTTGTTGTTCTCTTTGAAAGAAAACAAATCCATGATTCTAGGATATAGTAGTTTGAACCTTAGCATCTAAGTGTGGCATTAGTTTTCTATATATGTTGATTATTTTGATGTAAAGAGGGGCAAGTTGGAAGAAGTATCTAGACATTTTGATCTTCATTGTAATTTTTTGAATCTAATAGAAATACAAATGCAGAAGTCCTGAACTCTTATGAAAAATATTCTAATGGTGGTGATCTGAAGATTGTTCTCTTATCTTTGTATGCATTTATTGTGTACTTACTTTCATCTTCACTTTTCTTCTATTTAAATTGGATAATTAAGGGTCTAGAATTCATCAAATGTTGCTCTAGACTTAAGTGATTTAAACTTTGTTTATCTTCTTAACTAAGGACATAATTCATCTTTCATGGTTCTCTGATTTTGTTATGTGTTTATGTTCCTCTTTCACCCTACATAATAAAACTCAAAACTGAAAGTTCATCACCTTATTTATCCTTTGTTCCTCTGAGAGTTCTACCTACCAGTCATTGTTTTCTTTTGTTTTCAGGGGTTTACTCCATAGCCCTAGAGATASTATACCTCCTTGCCAACAAACCTTGAAAAAACTACCTCAATCATCTAAACCTAGCCATCAGTTCAAAAGAAGTCTATCTATCAGAGATCAAGTCTCAGAGAGAGCCCTCTCTAGATTGGAAGGGCTAGCTTCTARTCTTAAAGTTGGTTTGTAGGTTACCTTTGTACATTTTTTCTTCATCCCAACAATTTACTCAGTGTTAACACTCTTTACTAGGGTGCCCCAAAAAACTTTGTTGAATTAAGGAAAGCAATGTTGGCTTTAGAGCCCAATTCAAAACCTCCCAATGAACTTGGTCTACTTTCTGCAAATAGGAATCTAGTTCCTCTATTTTAGTGAGAATGTCTTCTGAACACACTCGTTTCAAGTTTGATCCTCGGGAAAATATCCAATTTCCACTTCCTTTTCTTTTTGTAGGTCCCTCGGTTGCTTGCTTTGAAGAATATCGTGGCATCTTTTTATGAAAGGTCTGTTGTCTTGTCCTTCTCTCTGCTCCATCAAAGAACTGTGTTACCTCCGAATATTTCGGTCGATTTATCGTTCCTTGTTGAGGACTTGAGCTAGATCTTTAAATGCCTCTATTATATGTTGATTTGGGTAATGTATTAGGTTGCCCTGTCTCTGTGTTTAGAATTCTAGATCTACCACCATCTAATTTTCTTGTTGTTATGAATCCTTTGTTTGGATGGTAGATGTAATTATTCAGGCAGTTTGCATCCCAATGGCTGCAACTTGCGCATGGGGACAAAGTCGATCTGCAATCTGATCTCCAATAGGTAAGTACCAATAGTTTTGAGGCATTGATCATAGCTGAATCATAATCTACTCCCTACTAATCCTCCAGATGCTTGAATGAGATAGAATCCACCCTTTTCTATACTAATTGCTCTGTTGCTAAATTGACAACCTTTGATTTATAAACAATTACCAATTGAGCATTGTATTGTCCCCCTTATACTGCCAGTTTGGGCTGCTGTTCTGATTTAAGGTCGATTTTGTTACTTGTGAAGTTTCCTCAAGCACATGGTGTGCAACTGGTGTAACTTGTTAAGATACATTCCTGAAGTGTTTGGATGGCATTCTTCATGAAAGAGTATGAATAGAATAGATGAAGTTCATCAGAACCAAATAACCAATCACCAAATCAGATCTTGCTTGATAAAATAATAATAATGTACTTTAATACATGACATACCAGATCTGAAGTGTTTATGCAAATATAAATTGTATGGTTGTAGATGCTTCCCAAGGGCGGAAATCAGCTATGTTGCAGCTCCAAATTCCCCCCTAAAACACTTCTCAAAAAGCTGAAATCATGGCATAAATGAATGGATATGCTCTTCTTCTAGCTCATGCCTTGGTTAGAAAATACGTACCAGATCCGTAACAACTCCTTGTTAAAACACTAATCATAAGTTAGTTGGTTAGTTAAGTTAACCTAACTGTTAATCTGTTACACAGTTACATGACAGTTATGGTCTTTTGTATTATATATGTACATGATCATTTACACAGAAGTATTGATGAATAGAGTATGCCTTTTCTACCTTTGTTTATTTATCTTTGTTCATAGTGATTTCTTGATTGCTTCAGTTATTTACATTTTACATTATGTTTCTGCTCTTTTCTTCATTTTGAATATAACACTCCTTGGGATGACTTGGAAATAATAGAAGACAGAGGCTAAGAATAACTTCCAAATAATAGTGATAAATCAAATCTCTCCAAAAGAGCGAACACCAAGAGTTTCCACTAGACTTTGTGAGTACCTCGTAATCTAAGATAGAGGACGATCTTCTCTCATATGCCCACGCCCTTCACTCCATTTCGATTATCAAACGCCATTAATTGCAGCTGAATAGTACCTGAAAGAGACTCCTCTAATGATGATAAACCTTGCAATAATCTCCTCCTCAAGCTGTCCAGTGAATGGTAGTTTCAACCAAAGTGATTGTCCAGACCGAAGTAATAATCCACAATCAATTAGCAGAGATTTCTTCTAAATTGCACTCACGTCTAGTTGACAAATATGTACCCAAACTGCAATATGAATTAGCCTTCCCTTCAAACCTCACAGCTGTCGAAGATCATGCTCTGATACCACTATAATATTCCCTCTAGGATTTCAAGAGTTTTTGCTAAGTTTGTTGTGAAGACACTTCATGAAACAATTGTCCAATAGTGGTTTATGACTACTGTTATGAGATATCTTCTTAATACAGTTTTCAACTCATGTTATTTTGGTATTATGGCACACATTTATTGATATGAAACATCAGCAATATATATGCATGTCAAAAGAGATAGTTTAACAGTAAATCATGGGAATAATCCTTCTTGTTATTTTATTCTGAGTGGCTGTTATATTCTCAAAATAACCTTTAGAATAATTCAATATTACAACAATAATATTAACTACTTTCTGACTTGTTTAGAGTAGCATACACAACAATAGAGAGATATACGCAAGCCTAGAGATTTGGTGTTGTTGTAGCAATAAACAAAATTGAGAAAAGACAGTCCCCGGTGCAAAGGTTCGACCAGATTGATAGCTGCTGGACCCAAAATGTAAGTCTGATCTCCCAGAGAAGAATGCTGCTCAGAAATAAGTATGGTGCCCTACTAGAACTCAATATACAGAAAATGGCGACTTCTTTCACTAATACACCAGCTAGCAAGAATGTATACCACACCAGAGATCAATAGCTTGATTTCTCAAGTGTCTAGTGCACCCAGCAAGTGTTCCACGACCTCCAAAGTGCAATAGTCGAGCCCCACACTCAAGATATTCTCCCAAAATAATATTAACTTGAATCACAAAGGATAGACTCAGACCTAACACTCAGTGCAGTAACAAAAAGATGTTGCCATCCACAAAGAAATTCGCCCAGGATGTATAGAAACTCCCACAATTCCCAAATACTCAGCCCCACGACTCAAAGCTTCACCCACAAAGATAAAACGACCAACAGATAAAGAAAACTCAACCCCCGGCTGATAAATACGACCTTTGAGTGAATAACTCGGGCTCTAAGAGAGGATTCGACCCAGTTTCAACATAAACTCGCCCCCCCTTTCTCAAACTAACTCAGCCAACATATAAAAATTCGTTCCTATGAAGAAATCTAGTTGCCTTAAGAAAAATAACTCAGCCAACATATAAAAATTCGTCCCAATCAAGAAATCTAGTTGCCTTAAGAAAAATAGACCAATCTGTGTTCAAGTGCAAGATCTCCCAACTTCTTCTCACAAAGTACACAAAACCCTCCCTCAAATGACTTGCTAGCTTCTCCTTATAAGGTTCCATGTATCTTTCTAAAGAGATTCTTCTCTAACGCTTCTAGAAGAGCACTCTATCTTAATAAAGTGACTTTGTAATGTTATATTTTATTTGAGTCATTTAAAATTAAATAATAATTAATTAAATATTAGTTTTCAAATTAAATTAGAAAATTTAATAAAATATTTAATTTTTGCTAGGCTCTTCAAAAATGAGACATGATAGATATGCAAAATTATATGTATGAGTAGATGTCTCTTTCAATTTCAACAATATTACATATTCCAATCATGTCATAACAACCATATTGTTTGAAGCTTTCCTTATTTCAACTTTGCCACCAAAGATATGAATAAAGTGACCTTATATGCACAAGACACAACAAGTTCTTTCACAACTAAGGAAAATAGAGCACATCATGCAGAAGAAAATCCAGGATACAAGGCAATTTAAGCAAGGTTTCAGACTTCATTTATCTACAAAATACACTATATCATCTACATTGTCATTGGCATATTCAAAGAAGTCTCCCACTTCCCATGTTGCACTTTTGTCAAGCATCCATATCAAGCATGATTTATCTACAAAATACACTATACCATCTACATTGTCATTGACATATTCAAAGAAGTCTCCCCTTAAGATCAAGTCTCATGTTGCACCTCTATCAAGCATCCATGCATCTCTCCAAGAATCAAAGTGTTAAAACAAATCTTCAATTACTCCAATATTGCAATGATCAACAATACACTGAGCATATTCAAGTGCTTTACCTTTTGCCCGATCTGATGTTTTACCTTTGTGTTCTTTGTGATACTACGTGTGTTTGATCTTCTCCCATAAAATTATGCTTACCCCCTGCCTTTGAAATTCTTTCTTTCATGTCTTCTTTTATTGCCTTCATGGGGTCCACCAAAGGAATTTTGTGCTCCTTGAACTTGCATTTTTTTTTATCCAAGTGGTTACACTTCAAGGTTTTCACAGAAAACTTCATCAGGATGCCCGAATTTGATTTCTACAAGCCTTAAAAATGTTAAATCCCTCCGCAGAACAGGAAAGGCGAGATACAATATCCAGACGATTTATTGAGTGAAAATGTGGTGTACTCGGGGAGAGTGCAAGCGATTATAAGTACAAGGACTTTGGCCACGACTTCAAGACCTTGGGGGCCGTCAAGTGGGTAGATTGCAACAGGAAAACTCAATCTCAATTGGGTAGAGCAAAACTCATAGCCCAAAACAAAAACAATAGCAAGCAATCCGCCATGTCTATACTTTTCCGCAGGTCGTTTCTTCCAATCAACATATCCTTCCAATTTGTGCAGTCCACCTTGTTCGATTTCCATTATGATCGGAGCCGAAAGAACTCCTCAAACTACCGGGGCACATGAATTAAAGCATGAATGTCTGTGATTCTCACAGTGAAACAACATGACCATGGAAAATAACATTTAATATGATAGTGAACATAGGGTTCTGACCAAATCAAGGGTGCAGGCAAGATTAATTTAAATGATAATGGGAATCCACATACTGGCTACATTTGTGGTGAAGTTGCGGTGTTTTCTCGTGGGTCTGAGATGGATTGAAGAATGCAGTGGTGAAATTCAGAAAATGGAAACACCATGGGAGAAAGGGAACAAAATTCAAATTGGCGGACGTTGTGGAAGGATACTAGGGTTACCAATCTGTGGCCTCAACAAACTTTTCATTCAAAGGAGATTTCAAATGACAAGCTGGGCATACTACAAGGCAGGAGAGATAGACAGAGGT
>SNQJ01S0099345.1:0-12947 GCA_010110895.2 Picea sitchensis | reverse complement strand
TATCAATGTGCCAATGTATCGTTTGAAACCATGAACGTTCGAAAATCAAACCCAAAGTTTAACATGAGCCATTGTAATAATTCAAACCAATTGTCATTCAATCAAACCCAAAGTTAAATGTTTATCCAATCGCGCCTTTAGCATAATCAAACATTTTGATCAAAGGTTTCAAAACATGATGACAATTAATTTCAAAAAATCGATAAACCAAGAGCTTATAATAACAAGGATCACATTATATAAAAATTAAAATCAACCATGACCCCCATGTAAATCAATGTCTAGGCAAGTCTCCATATGCTCAATGCTTTATCAATCAAATAAAGATCAAGATGCGCAATCAAAGTAAGAATAAGCAAATGGACATAGTTCGAAAAATCACCTCAGCCACTTAATAATAAACCAAAGGTAAGCACCAATCAAAATATCGATGAGCAGATCATGACAATTCAAATAATGATGGAAGAGTTTTCACGCTTACAGTCTTGAAAACTAAATTGAAACCAATTTGCAAATGTCGTATGAAATGAAAACATCGTCGATTTGCAAAATGCGACGAAAATTTGAAGTTCGGGAGACATAGGTGTAGGCATCTTTTAAGGCAATAGAAAAAATTGTATTGGCTTCCAACACCGCTATAATTGAATCGATCTATAAATTGTTGTGGATATTCCATTGGAACAATTCATCACAATAGATCTTACAAGTATTTGCAAAATAGTGTGAGGTTATCATATATTATGCAATGTTTACTTATCATTATAATTCTATATTACAAGCATAACACTCAAATTATTGAAATAAACTGAGAATCTAATGAAAGAATATAAGACAATAAATACCACACCATCCAAACAATGAACATGAATACCCTAGGAAACCAATATGGGAAAATTCAACTAGAAGGTGAGGACTATTCCTTGATCTTTTCTTCTCAAATATAGAGTGTAAATACAATGAAAGATAGACTCACTATGGATTTACAATGGCCTTAATGGTTATTATAGGGTATTATAGTTCTTATGTTATATGTTATTCTCACAATATCCCATTCATTTTATATGCTTAATTATTGAACAAAAAAATCAATACAATAGGACTGGAAAGCGAAATTTTGGGAAAAATTACCTTGTAAAATATTGTAATTTCGTAATCAATTTGGACTGTTCATTATAAGGTCGCAAATATGACGGTAGAAGGTATGTTAGGGATTTTTTCCCTAGAAGGCAACCCTATTTTATGAGGGAATTGTATTGTGGTTGTGAGTGATAGTGAATATTGTATTCTGAGGGCGAAGACTGTGAGAGAAAGTAGAGGAAGTTACAGCGGACGTGTTGTAGGTTGTATCCCTTCATTTTGCTAGATAATAAAAATGAATGACCTGGAAATTTCTCTGGTGGAAATATCCCACATTGGGTGAACCACGTATGTATGTGTCTCTATTGTATTGTGTATCATCCGTGTTTTATTTTATTGCTCCGCAATCCTATTTTTCTAACAAAATATACGTGTTATTTTGGTGCCAAGTCCTCTATGGTAAGTAATACTTTCCCTTCATTTTCCTGATATAGCATCGAAGAGCCAGAGTTTTATATTTTCCATATTCACTACTGTGTAAATGCACATATATGGAGCTACATTAATTCTATATGCATTGTCACTTACTTGCTCCAACACTTTGAAAGGACCATACTGCAAAGCCTTGATCTTCTTACCAAGACCTTGTAGCCTTTATTTTTTTAGGTGCAACCAGACTTGTTCTCCTTCCTTGAATATCTTCTCAATTCTATGTTGGTCATTCCAAGCCTTGCATTTTTCCTGTGACTTCTTGAATGTCTCTTTTACTTGTAAATGGATCTACGTAATCTTGTCAATGAAAATTTCATCCTTCAATTCTTCTCATTTGTTTTCTTCCTTCTCTCTGCCATGTTGTCCATATATAACATCTAAAGGTGAAAGTGACACATATCCAATGCAAGTTTTAAAAGGGGACTTACAAGTAGAAGTGTGGACTCCCCTATTTTAAGAGTGTTGAATATAGATAAAGTTCTAATTCCATGTTCTTGGATTCTTAAAATTGTTTCCCCTCAAAAGGTGAACCAACGTCATGCTCACCACTTCTATCCACCCATATATTTGTGGATGGAAAGATGTAGATCCCTTCAACTTGGTGTCCATCTTATCCAAAAGTGTAGTCGAAGGCATTGAGTAATTTGGCATCTCCATTTGAGATGATTCTCCTTAGTATCCCAAAGTGCACCCAAACCCTTTCAAATAACATGATTCAACTGCATCTTGTCCCTCGATGGTATTTTTGTAAGACATGATAATGCACATCTCACTATATCTTCCCATTACCACAAATAGATAGTCATGTCCCCACTTGGTTCTTAGCAACCCACCCACAAAATCCATAGATATTATCTTCCATGGCATTGTAGGTATAGGGAAGGTATGATGTAGAGATTAGTTCCTATTAATAGGTTTGTTGATACAACATAGTATGCATCCTCTAATAAACTTAGATAAATCTTTTTACATTCTAGGCCAATACACATACCTTTGTAAGTTAGCCATTGTTTTCCCAACACCAAAATGTCATGCCACCTTGGAGGTGTGACATTGCTTAATAAGTTGTAATATTTATCCTTTAGGCACACAGAGCTTATCCATCATGTAGAGCAACTCATCCTAGATATGGTAGTCAATATTTCTATCACCTTCCTGAGTCATGAACTTGCCCTTGTAGCTACTGAAATACCTCCTTAATTCCTCATATTATGTTGTTTATTTTTGTATGCACCATGGGTGAAAGGATCCATGTGAATAAGAGTACCCAAAGCTATGATATTGGGTTTGTATGGCCTTGAAAGCATGTATACTAACTTATTAGTACTTCCCTTCTTATACTTGATGATAAGATGAAATTGCTACAAAATCCCATCCAATTGTAGTGTCTTATTTCTTGAATAATATTACTCTAGGCCTACAAATATTTCAGTGGCTAGTGATCAATGTGAATGATTGTTTCATTGCCCATAAGTTAATGCTTCCATTTCTTAATAGATTGCACTAGCTCATAGGCACACTGTCATATGTGGGGTATTTAAGCACTGCTCCATTAAACATTTCAAATTGATATCATATTGGCTTACATCCTTTCATCAAGACCACTCCCATAACATATCCACTTTCAATGTGTCTCCACTTCAAAGGGCTTATGAAAATTGGGAAATGTGAGAACTAGTGCTTGACTAATATTTTGTTTCATCTCTTCAAATTCCTTGTGTCTATTTTTTCCCCACCAGAAACTATCATAACAAGTTGTTATGGCATGGAATGGTGTAGCCACAACTAAAATGGATGTTATAAACTTCAAAATTTACTATGTAGCTCTCAAAAAAATCCTAATTTCAATTACATTGGTAGGAGTTGGCCACTTTATGATTCCCTCCATCTTTGCAAGATCGATCTTGAGTTCCCCTCCACCAATCCCTTTTAAGGTACTTGCTACCTCTACCTCTACTTTTATCTCTACTAGATCAACTACTTTACCCCAAGTACACCAAGGAAAGCTAGGGAAATTCACATTTCCTAAGGTTTGATAATAGTTGATTCATTTTTAGGGTCTCTAACACCTACATTAGATGCAAGATCTGATCTTCTCAGCTATAACGAAAATTCAATATCTAATCCAAGTACAATATTACAATTGAATTTAGAAAGAGTGGTAATACATCATTCATCAAATGCATACATGTAGTAGGTGCATTACATAAACCAAAATGCATTACCAACCATTCATATAACCTTGCCTTATACTAAATGTATTCTTCTAGGTGTCTTATTCTTTTACCTATACTTGGTGGTATCCCAATTTGAGACCTAGCTTGGTGAAGTACTTGGTATGTTGCAGCTAATACAACAAGTCATGGATCCTAAGAAAAGGGCAACTATTCTTGAGGATGATCTTATTTAGGGATATGTACCTGATACACATTATCCAAGTCCCATCCTTATTGGGAACTATGATGATATGTAACCCACAAGGTGAGATACTTGGTTGAATTACTCCATGTTCTTCACTTCATTTGATTCCATTATGGATTGTCTATACATTTCTATGTTAGGAAATAGCGAGTCAACCAACAATTGTATCCCATGCTCCACTTCCCTCTTAGATGGTAACCCTTTAGTTTCTTGGAACACTTCTTTGTATTCCTGTAGAATCTTTTGAAACTAGTGTTTCTACTCTTTAGTACAACCCTCTAGAGATTCCTTTAATTTTACCAATTCATTTCCTTGTTGATTTTTTCCCAAGAGGAGCAATAAAGATTCCTACTTGAACTAATCAATTGATTGGCTTGGTTGACACTTACCAAATAGATCTTGGATTTTCCTTTTTGTTAGTTAATGATAAATGAATTTACACCCTTGACAAGAAGTATTAGTTTACTCTCCTCATGAAAATCACATCCCTCATGTACAAGTAGGGGATTCAAAACACTACACTACAAACATCAAGTGGTACCACATATACCTCCACTTCATCAATGTATTTTTCTCTTATGTAAATCTAATCTTAAACTACTTATAAATTCTAAGCTCTATATCATTATTTATCCATCCCAATGGGTATGAGTAAGGATGCTCATGAACTTCTAACCCAAGCTCACTCACCATATCCTCTACTATGAAGTTGGCTTGTGAATCAAAGTTGAATAGAGAATCCATCTTTGACTTCTTGACTTGGATCTTGACTTGGAAAAAATTATTCATCTCATTCTCTTCCTTTGGATGGAGGCTACATAGGTTCACCTCCTCTACAATGTAGTGTAGACAATATTCTCATCTACATCTAAGCTACTCTCTACTTCATTGCTTGCATCCATGGCTAACACAATCTTCTTCTTGGCCTCATCCTTGTGTTTCTTTGAAGTCACCTTTGGATGTAGCTTCCAACACTTATCTTTAGCATGGCCATCGATATTACAATGGTTATAGTGGTTTCTTGGAGCCTTTAACCGATGTGCAATGGATATTGTCTTCTCATCCTTTCCTTTCCACTTCTTCTATCCCTTATTGGAAGAACCTTGTTGGTATTCTTTCTTTGAATGATATGTACCAAATGCTTAAAACAAAGTGATAAACCAAAGTACATGCAATGTACACAAGATGTGAGAGCATGACTCCAAAATAGATAAGAGAGATGAGTTACACGATAGCTTCCCAAAGAGTAGGAGAACCTCCTACAAATACCTCAATACATTCATACATCCAAATCACATGTTTATCTCCAATAATAACTACATAACCTCTATATATACTTGTTCATTCAATGCACATGTGGGCCCTTTATTAGGCCAAACCATATTACATATACAATTACCCCATTACATTTACATTTAACCCCATATATACCCCCCTTGGGGTCATATCAAATGTTGTGCTTTCACATAGGGATCATCAATGGTCCTCAGTTTGAAGAGCACCACTTTCCTCCTTAAATCATTATGGAGACCACTCAAATACTTGAGGAGTACATCTCAGTTCTTGGGAGATATTCCTAACATAATGGTTTGTTTTCTAAACTCAATGGTATAGTCTTGTACACTCTACCCTTACTTCTACTAGAAGTAATTCCAATGGATCCATTGGTCCTCTATGTACCCAATAGTGTAAAAATGGGACTTAATGGGGGTTTTATGTAATATTCCCAAGTAGATCTACTGGGAACTTAGGGTTTTATTGCTTTTTCTTTTGTGGTATTTTGAAAAACAGTTTGTTGTTCCTTCCTTCTTAGTTGCACTAGGATGGTTTTGTATAGTATTACAGCAAGTAAATGAGAGAAATATATCATATAAAAGATACACAACGATATGCAATAGAAATAACACAAGAAATGGCCACAAATACCTCAGATCTGTATTTTATTTAAATATATAGCTGACCTCAGTACAAGAGATGGCATATCCATAATAGAGATGGAAGAATAATGTGAAGTGGTTGAGAATAGATCCAAGTTACAACAACAAAGAGATATCTAGGCTTCTCTGAGCCCCCAATAGTTGCATGCAAAATATCTGTTGAACCAAGAGTACTTCCTTACTCCAAACTAAAGAATGATCGAGCAGAGTTGTGCCCTCCCTGGATGGTGCGCATCTAGTGATATGGATCTGATGTTTCTGGCCTCCAAACTTCACAAGAAATGATGCAATCATGTAGATCTAAAGAACATAAGCTCATAGGAGGAGATCCCTTGGATGTATTTTCATATCTGAACCCTCCAACTCAATATCTCCAAAAATAGATGCACCCCCCTTCAAAAAACTCGCCCAACTGGGAGAATAAATAAATAAGGCATGAAAATCCTCCACAAACTAATGAGAAAAGGCGCCCTAGGGATGTAAAACTCATTTGTAGCAGAATATCCTCCATATCCCAACTTTCCTAGCCAAATTGAACTCTTTTATTTTCAGCGGTGCGCCCCAAACCTACAGGAAAACACCAAACCTGCGCCCTTGCTTCACAAACCACAACTGAAATTGTTCTAGATTGACTAGAATGGTGAGGGTGGAATCTTTCACCACCTTGGCTAATCTTGGATCAGGAACAGAGGAATATTTCACCTCCTTGATGATCTCTAGGGTTTGTTTACTCAAAACCCTCAAAACGTCTAAGCTGCAGAGCTTAAGATGTAAAGTGAGAGATGACCAAAATGAGGAATGAGGTGCCCTCCTCTCCTTTTCTACTCCAGCTTCTAATTTCCACTTAAATTATTTGATTGGATTCTAAGGTATTTTAGTTTATTTTCTCAACTTAGCCAATTAGCTTTTATTTTTCTTTTTAGCCCGGTCACTTTAATAATATAACTTTAACACCTTAGTGACCATTTAGCCTCTTAGTCCCCTTTTTCAATGAGACTATAGCCTAGGGGGAACAACTAGACTACTAAGTCTCCCAAGATTCCTGTCACTTGGAAGGGGACATCACATTTTAAGCACCTCCCACTTAGTTATTGGGGGATCAACCTTCAGCCTAAAATCCTCCATGTGGCTTTCCCACTAAGTTTGGGCATGACCCTCTAACTTCAATTGGGAAAATGATATATTTTGTTCTTCTCCTGTGTTATGCACATTAAAATAGACTTCTCATTGTTGCAACCATTGATTCAACTTTATAACATCAATCTCACCTTGATAGAGTTTGATGTCCACTTATGCTTCCACGTTAAATAGAGATTACAAAGATGAAATGTTGGAACTTGGTCTCTCTTTCTTTGGGTCCTTTTCTATTTCTTTTTTGTATTCAAATTTATCGTTAGAGATAACATCCGAGTTAGAGTTACCAAACTCCTCAAAATGTTTGAATTCACTCTCAAGAGCTACCATGAGGATCACCATTTTATGAGAGATGTCAAAGACTTGTGCTTCCATCTATGTGAATCTCACCTTCAATTCATCCCTTGGATTGCTATTGTACTCATCCACCATGTCTAGGGTTTGAGACATCTTTCTTCAATCCAATTTTAGGATCGTGTAATATCCCATAAAAAAAGTCCAAAGAAAACTACTTTGATACCAATATCATGATTTGTAAACTACCATGGACATTCCACTAGAATAGTTCATCGCAATAGATCTTACAAGTTTCTGCAAAATACTATGAGGTTATCCTCTATTATGAAACATTTACTTATTGTTATAATTTAATATTACAAGCATAACACTTAAACTATTGAAGTAAATTATGATTATAATGAAAGAAGATAAAACAATAAATACCACACAATGAACATAAGATGTACCTAGGAAACCCAATATGGGAAAACCCAACCAAAATGTCAAGACTATGCCTTACTCTTTTCTTCTTGGATATAGAATGCAAATACAAAGAAAGATGGACTCGCTATGGAGTTAAAATAGGTATTGTGGCATGAATAGTTGCTACAGGGTATTCTACTTCCTTTGTTATGCTCACAATATCCCATGTATTTACTCTATGCACAAAGACCCTTCCATTTCTAGCAACGTGGTATTTAACATGTCTTGATAGTTATCTAGGGTTAGGTTTCGGGGTTTTGCATAACTCCCTATTAGGGTTAGGCTTTTGGACTCTCTAGAATCTTATTGAAATTTCAAATGTGACTAACTCCATGCGTGTGATTAATGGGAGTTGATGTGGCATCCACTTGGTACTATGGTGGCCAATGCATAGGTCAACTTGCAAGAGGCATAACTTCCACATGTAAAGATTTTGATTAAGGTAATATTTACAGCATTGGAAATCTTTGGATGAGTAGAACAACATCAAAAGGTTGGGAACTTAATTTTGACACCAAAATGATTGTTTAATACCCCAAATAAGCTTCAAAAGTTTTAGGACCCCAAATTACCAAAATAGGATTTTCCCCTAAAATACACCCAACAAATCCATGTTAATTTCAATTTCAATTTTTTTCACTTAAAAATACCAACACTCTCAAATTCTCTCAAATTATATTGTTCTCTCAAATTATATTGTGATCCATTTCATATCATTCAATTATATTGTGATCCATTTCATATCATGAATGATGATGTGAAGCCAAGTAGCTTAATGAAAGTCCATTGTATTGAAGTGATAATAACGTCAATATTTTTAATAGAAAATTCCCATAGATAAATTAAAAGGATTAGGATTATAACGTCAATATTGTATCGACTTAGTTTCTCAGGATTTTTGTTAGTTTGCAGTATATAGTTTCTTGGTTTGAGCATGGGGCTCTTAGAAGACAGTTTTGTTTCAAATCTATGTTCTTTGTTGTTTTTTTTTGGAGGTACTTTAAGTGATTAGTTCTCGATTAAGAATCTTGGAAAATGTAATTAAAATTATTATTAATATAATTTTGAGCGAATTTCTTATTGGAAAAAAAAAAGATTAAGATTATTGTAAGAAATTCACAATAATAAAAGTGTTGTTGGTTGACACAAACTTCGAGAATAGATAACAATTGAGGAAAATGTAATTAAAATTATTATTAATATAATTTTGAGCGAATTTCTTATTGGAAAAAAAAAAAATTAAGATTATTGTAAGAAATTCACAATAACAAAAGTGTTGTTGGTTGACACAAACTTCGAGAATAGATAACAATTGAGTTCTAGGAAAACAACATTACGACTTTTTTCCAAACAATTAATGTCATGTAGTTTAAAAAAAATTAATTTGAAGTAGTTTAAATGAATGAAAAACTGTATTTTTTTTATCTAATTATTTTATTAGATAAAGTGACGTATTATTTGTTAATTATTAAAGTGCCGGCGGATGGATAAAATGGCAAGTTTAATATTGTTGACCACCTCCATTCCATTCGCATTGCATGAGCGGGCATTGGCGGCAAGGTGGGCCAAAATCCCTCATGCGTGTCGCGTACACTCGTCCTTTAAATTACTGGGACGTTGCGTGGGTGCAGAAGTGACCATGAGTCGCGTGGGCTTCCCTGTTTTTATTAAATTTTCATTAAATTTTCATGTTTAGTTTTATAAAAAATATGCTTTGATTTAAGTAGGGAATTTTGTAGAAAATAATCTCTAACAAATTTTTAATACAATTTATATATAAAAAAAAAAATGAAAATATAAATGTCCGACTAATGTCAAATCTATAAGAAGATATTAACCAAAATTAAAATGATAATATGAAGTTTAATATAGTAAAATAACTAGGAGCAAATATTCTTCATATTTAACTTCCTTATTGTCACATATTTTGCAAATTCTCACTCCAAGGTGTTTCTAGGTTAGTTCAATGATGTGTTTTACTATGGAGCTCAGTAACATTAGTTTCAATTTTAGAAATATTCATTTTTTAAAAGTTAATAATGTTGGAAAAATAATTTTGGTTAGTCAATCTAGGATTGATAAGATCTTGTTAAGGATTACTTTAGGTCTTAACTTTAAACTTCATAGGTATATAAAATTTAATATTATTGATATTATTAATGTTATTGAATTTGTTTATGTTCAATAGTTAAGCAAAGTCACAGAGCCACTATCTCGTAGCATATTCATTTTGCATTTCAACACTCACATATGCCTACCCATTAGGGAGGTCGCAATGTGACCCTCTTCCGCGTCGTGTCCACATGTGACCCACCAATGATGACATGATATTTGTCTAACATCCTTTCGTGTTAGACCACCTTCCTTTAGTTCCCTTAACTTAGCCTAGATCTATGACCTCTTAGGGATGTCTACTACTTAAGTTAGGTCAATTGTCACCTTCCCTCTCTTGGTCTTTGGCTCTTGGCACATACTCAATTCACTTTGACCCTCGTGGCACTTGTTTGGGGTATTTCTTCACTTTTTGGATCTTGGGGACAGATCCCTTAACCAAGTCCATAATTACTTAGGATCCTTCATTGCAGGTCAATGATGACCCAAATTTGTTAGGATTTAATATTTATGGGGTCAAATGAGTCAAATCTTCCTCCCCCTTTCCTAGGATCAAGGAGCTAAGTGAACCATAGATTTTATAGTTGTACCACAATTGTGTTTCATGGCTCATAGAATGTAGACCATTTTTAGGGGAAAATCCCAAGACATGACCTTAGAAACCTACAATTTACGACCATCTACATAGTTTGAATTTTTTAGTATGGACGTGTATCTCTAATGGTTGGTTTGTCATTCACTTTCACCTAGAGGTTATTCCTATACCTATTTATATCATTCAATTCCTCTTTGTAAATTCTCTTTGAATCATCCATATTTAAAACCTTATCTTGCCAGTACACACTGATATTAGTGTCAAATTTTGATCTAGCATCCTGATTCACTTACCAGGCTCTTAAGTTGTGTGTATTTATCTTATCTAACACTTCAACGGGGATATCTTGCTATTAGTTTGGCTCCAACCTTGTAATCTTGTCATCTCATCCTATGGTATCTCAAAAGGCTTAATCCTTTCATACCTTGGATTATTCAACCCCACAACCCCAAGGGAGTTTCTAGCAAAGCTAGGAAAAGGGAGGTACCAAACCCTTCTAAGGTACTTGGGTTTCCATTCATTGCATATTTTTATATCAACACATCATCATTAGGGTTTTTTTCACTTTTATTCGAGATCAATGGACGTATGTTTTGCAAGAGCATTGAGCTACATGTGAAAGATCATTTAAGAGGTGGAACACTCTCTTACAGACCTGTCACAATTGTCATATTCAACCTAAGAAGCTTAAAAACCTACAATAATGCTCATCTAGTTGAGTTCTTTCATTTCTCCTCTCTTTCATTTTTAGTGTTTACTTTAATTAGTTCACCAAATGAAATTGGGAATTAACCCTTGGTTAGCTTGCATTTCATTTGTTAATTTTTTTTTGATTACTTTTTTGAAATCATAATTGAAGTATCATAATTAACCTAAATCCATAGATAACTAAAAACCCTAATTGATTTAATGGTCTTTCTCCCATATCTTTTTTTCATGTCTTCCTCTCCCCTAGGATTCTTAATTTTTCCCTAAAACCAAATGGCGAATCCACTCTCTCATTCCTCCTTGTTGTTGGTGTTTATGGTAGGGTGGTTCCCCATCCCAACTCGTATGTTGCATATCACATGCTTTTGTGATCCTATGGTGGCTATTGTTCATGTTAAAAGTGTTATCAAAAAATCTAGCACTTGTGCAAATCCTTCAGAAAATGCAAGACAAGTGTAACATATGGAAGTATTTACCACTGTCACCTTAGAAATTATTTCCATCATTTAAGCGAATTTTTGAGATCCAACACAAGGGAGGCTTCCCTATAAACTTCAAGGAATCTTATAGCAAGACTGAATCATGTCTACAACCTCCTATCTTCGTTATTCAATTATACCACCACTTATATCAAGGTTCAAGGTAAACATAAGGTGGTTAAGTAAATACATTTCATATTTGTGTGTGAGGTGTTCTAAGGTGATGAGTGGCAATTTCCAAGTCTAACAAGTCAAATAAATGCCCCGAAACACTACAAATCAAAAGAAAAGTTATGGTTGTCATCAAACTTGTAAATAAAGATGACTACTTCAACAATGTGACAAGTTATGATAGAAGAAATATAACAGTCCTAAAACCAAGAAAAATGCAATGAAAGCGAGACTAAATGCAAGCTAAGACTAACACATTAAATAACCAATGTTTGTTGAAACATAAAATGGCATGAAACAACTTCAAAAAGTGCAAGATATCAAACCCTAGTTGGACAAAAACTACAACAATGATGCAATAAATGATGTCAAGGGATACTCTAAGGTAAAGAAGAAAACAAACCCTAGACGTTAGGATACCAGTGGTTAATAAATGAAAATGGAATGCAATAAAACCTAAATCTACCATAAGACGTCAAAGGAGGAAGAGGGATTATGGTTTGAGATCACTTTGCAAGAGAAAAGACTAGTGCCATCTAGCTTCCTTGGACATATGGAGTCAAAGATGTGAATTCTATGGAGAGAAAAAGAAAGAAAAGAATCAAGAATTAAACCTTAGGGTAATCCACTACAAACCCTAGAAATACCCTTATGCCCTTCAACAAACTTTAAATGAATTATAACAAGGGAAGGTATCCCACTAAAAACCTTCCTAGGGTTTCAAGAGAGTTTATTCAAGAAAATACAAGATAACATGAAATTATCACCACTTTGATAAAACATATACTTAATACATCAAGAATAAACCATAAAAGACTTGAAAAGAACACTTACTAGTCAAATCAATGAGCATAAAATAAACCCTAACCATGAATCATCCACAAGAAACTTGAAAATCATCCATTAGATCTTCTCCAAGAAAGTGTGCATAAATTATCCATGATGAATAAGAGAATAAACATGTGCTAGAACTAATTCTCCATAAGATGAGTTATGATTTACAAATGAGGAAACCCTCCTCCATATATATGAAACAATCCTAGTGCCTTATCTTTCTAA
>SNQJ01S0099344.1:23512-49147 GCA_010110895.2 Picea sitchensis | reverse complement strand
AATGTCTCAATAATATACCTCAAGTATTCACCATAACAACCAAGACCATATACTAAGTATATGCCTCAAATATATGCCAATATCACAAAGATGTGACTCTAAAAAGGAACCATAACAACCATACACAATGTACCAAGGATATGTCTCAAGCATCTATCAATGTCACCAAGACATGAACCTCAACCAAGGGCCTCCAAGACATGCCTTAAGAATGTTCCAGACCATCCATGATAGAAGCCTCAAAAAAACACATGAAATACATACCTTTACTCATGAATAAGATCTCGTGCATATCATCTCAGACCAACATACCAACCTAGTGCATATTATCTTCAATAAACAAAAGATATCATATTTTTCAATCCTTTTTCATAGCTCCACAACTTGCACACTATTAACCCATATATGTATGTGCCTTTCTCCACTACAACCCATGGATATCCACACCTTGATCCATTGGGACCCGTTGATAACCTCAGAAAGCTAATAGAATCAAACTTTTCCCTTTGCTTCCCTTCGTTACCTTAGACTTCACTTCCTTTGATATACTACGACAAATATTTACCAAAAAATCACTTGAAATATAGATAAACATTGAACTTATGTGTGTAAGAATGAGAGGATTCTTGAAGTGTATTTATACTTGTCCATGTGACTTTTTTCTAACTGTAGGGTCAACCAATACATTATTGTTATAACCATTTCACCCTTTAATTAGTGACTTGTAACTTCTTCTTGCAACCCTTAAGGGGCCCCTTTACCATTCTTCGGGGCTTTCAACTTCATAGGGAACAAATTATCAAACGTGAGGAACTACATGGCATACCACATACCATTCAAAACGACATGATGAGGACTATCCATCTATGAAGGTTTTGTGTACACTTGAAATGTTCTTTAATCCCATTTTCCTTAGTCAAATTCAGGCTTTATGACCACACCTATGGGTTTCTTTTAGAATTATTCAAAGCATCTTCCTCTGAGGACCATTATTAAAGTTACAATATAAGGGGACCACTTTGGAGACTTCCTCAATTATACCCAATACTCCTTAGAGGCTTCTATACTTCCTATAAAGTTGACATCAATGACAATCAATTTTCCAACAAGTAGAAACTTTCTCCCCGCAATTATCTAAGAGCAGGCTCAATGTGATTAAGTATAACTCTTTACAAGACTCCTCGTATTTATTTATTTAATAGAATATTTTGAAAATATAAATATAACATTAAAATAAATAAATCAGAATACATTGGGAATTCAAATAAAAAAAATTAATAATTAATATATATGTTTTATATAAAAATTATAAAAAGATATTTTTAGGTGTCTAATTTTTTACATGACAATTAAAGAACCATTAGAAAAACTCTTTGAAGAATTGTGAAGCATATTGTTGCTCCCAGAATGTGATGTCACCTTCGCTATTTGAAAATAAAAAACTAGTAAGTTGTACAAAGTTGTGGCAACAACCCACAAATGAAAAGCGTTTTAATGCAATGATAATTCTTGTTAAAAACATTTCATAACTTCTACCACTATTGATTCATAAATGGTAGTTCTATGGCCCATCCATTTGTCAATACACATACTTTTCTAGAAAATAAATCTTGATCTATGATCTTGGGATGATGAAGAGACCTCTATTCCTTAGAAATAAATCTAATGCCTACGTCACAAGCCAACCAATACTCACTCAAATGAAAATGTAATAACATTCAGGACTTTGGGCTCTAAGGGAATGATTCACCTTGTGGTACACCAAGAACACCCATAAAAAAATGCCAACACATGGCATTAGTTTAAAGGTGAATCACTCTTGAATTAACAAAGTAGAAGACCTTTCAATGGCTTCCAAAGTCCATACTCTTTGTTGATTTTAGGTTTAACTGACACATTATTACACTGAATAGATCAAAAATTAGTTCCCACTATTTATTCGTGGAACCGTGCAAACATGATTTATTCTTTGAAAACATTCAAATGGATGATGAATGGGTTATAGTGTGATGTTGGCACCCAGAGTTTTGGGCTAGATCTTGCACACGCTAAAATGAAGGTGTGCACACAAATTCTAAGTTTTATGTGAAGAATGACTAGAAGTGCACACCGAACTGATTTTTTTCAGTTGTGCACCAAGATTAATGTCTATGAAGTGAACGCCAATCCAAGTTTTCTAAATTGCACCAAAAATCAAGAAGATGCCACCCAAATCAAGAAAGGAAGCATCAGGGAATTTTCCTAAATTATTACTATCAACAACAGACAAAGATGTGGGACTCCTAGAAGGTAGGCTAGCTAGACAATTAATATTTCCATTGATACAAAAATTCTATAAGGAGTGCTGGAAGACACTAGAAGCATGCGAGGTGGTTTTTACATTCAATCGAGTGGAAGAAGAGCATAAAGAGACAACTCTCCCCAATAGAGAAATCTATAAAAGGAAACGTAATATCAAAGTTAGGGTTGGTTAGATAGCTAGATGTTTGAGATGATATTCATTGAGTCCTTCGTATCGAGATCACTCTGATCATGTTGTAATACTATATTCCTCTTGAATATACTCATGCATCTATTGTATGTCTGATTTTTTAGAAAGGGAACATTGAGCAATATGTTTTAATTCTGAGGATCTATATAGAGAAAATATGAAGTTATATGGATGCCATATATATTTATTCTATGCAATGTCTACCTATGTTATGATGGAATGGATCTGGTAATAATTATGTGGAAATTTTGATATATTCTCTATCTATCATGTATGAGTTGAATATGTGTGTGTATTGTTTTAATTCTTAGTCCTAATAATCTATCAGATATGAGTTACAGAAATTCCATCCCCGATGGGTTTTTGTATGTTTATCCTTCATCCTTGTCATAATACCTTATGGTATCTGTGGTCCTCTCTAGATCTCAGTTGATACATTCCTTGGCGTTGGCTAAGGATTGATATGTCGATGCTTTGCGGGTTTTTTTGGACAACTTTGGACGAACACTGGGTATAAACTCCCCAGTGTTAGTATGGACACATTCAAGAATGGATCAAAAATAAAATAAATGGTTCTGTTGTTGGGACCTGGAAATATTTTTTAGAATAATGAAGGCACAAGATGAGGTGGCATCCATCTAAGGAGGAAATTCAGGATTAGTTTTCTGCAAAAGAACATTATTTTTCCCTGTGGGAAACCTAGGGACTAAGAGTCAATGTACAACTCTGGAAAGATAGGTACCTTTACAATGATATGCATGAGTTGTTCTTTGCTAAAGATACAAGTGGCTACCAATTCTACTGTGTGTTATTTAGAACCAGTGGTATGGGATCAAGATGATCTTCAAAGATTGAAAGTGTTGGATAATAAATGGACTTGTTCTATTGACTTTTGGTTTTCTCGGATAAGAGAAGGCTACATCATTGATTTTTCAGTAGAGTACACTAATTCTTTAAGTGAGGCTGAAATAAAGTTTGCAGAAGGAGTGATAAAGTATATGCTAGAGGAAATTACACATTGGATAAAAAATTTGTTTGTGGAGAAGGGGTTGATGCGCATGGATTCTGATCGAATGGTTGAGTAAATTCCCCTAGCATGGGGGAGGCAATTTTTCAAAGATAGGAGAAAGTCAGAGAGAGAATGGATACATTGAGGAGGATACAAATATTGTTGAGATGATATGAGGAACGGTATGGGGCGAGAGGAGCAGAGGAGAAAAAGTGTTGAGAGGTATGCAAGAAGAGTTGAGATAAGAAGGAAAGCATAAAATAAATGTGGAAAGGAATTATCCAAGGGTGTGCGATGAGAGGTGGGATCCAAGATGAAGCAACAACAAACTTCACCAGGTGGTAGTGTGAGATGTGCTAAAGTGGAGAACAGATGAGGATAGGCCCGCAAAGAGGTGTGGAAAAGAGGATTAGGTTTCCAGTAGGGATACCAGTAGTGATAGTAGTAACTTCCTAGGTGAGAAATTCCTCCCTCCTTGGTTGTTGAAGAGTGAGAAAACATTAAAGGAATATGAAACATAGAGTAGTGGTGTGTTGATAAGAAGATAAGTTGGTGCACGAAGTAGTGGTGCACTCATAAGAGAATAAGTTGGCATGTATAGAAATGGTGTGTCGTTAGGAGAGGAAAATAGAATGCATTGTGGGAGTGCGTGGATAATACCGAAAGACATAGTGAACATTTGGGGTTCACAGTTAGGACGAGAAGGTAGAGCGCAACATTTTTGTGCATCAGAAGAAGAGGAAGGTGGATTCCCCCTTAGTGGTAGGAGAGATGAACTAGAAATAGCATATATTCTTACACGACTGCAAGTGGACAAATCTTTGGGTCACCTCACGATAAAGTTTAGAGGAAGATGGATGTACCACCCCCCTTGCACATTTTTAATCAAGAAGAGAACACAACATATAGTTAATATATTGGAGTATAAGAAAGATAAGAAGAAGATAAAACCGAAGAGATGAGTGCAGGAGAAGGTTAAGTCAGCAATACTTTACCACAAGCAATAGTAGTGTGGAAACTTCAATCCCCTAGCAATCAGAGTGGACGAATATTATAGTCCAAAAATTCCTTACCTATGCATACAAGACATTGGTATTTCCACTTACATAATTTTCCAAAATATTGTTGAGGCTTCTTCTTAAAAAATTATTTTTTGGAAAATGTATGCGTCCTGCTGAACTGATAGCCCACATACACACCTGTGATGCATACTAGTGATCCCATGTACATACACGAGCTGCATACTATTTAACCCATGTTTACCTCCAAAAATCATAAAAAATATAAAATTGCAACGAATTCGGTGGAGTTTATGGGCTATTGAGGGTTTCCCAACCATTTTACTCCTTGTATCCCTTCCGTAAACCAAATAACCATATTTTGAAAAAAGTGGTCTTGGGGTGTCATTTGAAGATACAAGCAAGAGAATAAGAAAACTCTTTCAAAATCCCTTCCCCTTCTTAGCCCAAGTTTTTCATCTTATTGTGAGTTTTGGCCTCAACATTCCCCTCCAGCCCTTTCTCCTTATACAACCCTTTCTCCTTCCCTAAGTGATAAGTTGGTTGTGAGAAGCAAGCATGGGATTTATGCAATTGAAACCATGATAGAGGATCCTGGACCTAGTTCATGAACCGATTGTCGACGAAGGTTGTAATCATTTTTTTCTTGAAACATAATAAAGGAGTTCATTCTTGTCCCAAAACATTATGTCTATATACTTTTATTTATTTATGAATTTATATCTATATATGAACATTGAAGGTGATAAGTAGAGAGTGTATGTGTTGTAGCATCATTTTCCTAATCTTTTGTAGGTCATATTTGGGAGGATACCCATAATCTAGGAAGTTTCAAAGAAGAAACAGGTCTACATTGGCCACAAGGACTAAAGGTGCATCCATTGACCTTCTTCTCTCTCTCTTTTCATTCATTTTAGATATTTTGGGGGCAGCTTAAGGGTAGAACAATATTTTAAGGGAAGTCAACATTCTGCCTGTACCTAGACCCAATATAGGGGAATTTTCCCCATAGTAGACTTGGAGACTCCACTTGGGAGTCTCTCTAGGGTCTTAGTGGGATATTTTTGTTTGATTTAGATATTTTCAGTTTGTTTTTTATTTTTTCAAGTTTACTAAGCCAGTTTAGGGTCTCTAGTCACCTTCGAGGTGCCTACCATCCTTCCTTTCCAAGTCATTTTTCCAAGCCTTTTTTTCTTTTTGAAAATTTTCAGAGGTGTGTGTGCCCTAAAATTTTTTTAGTCCACGTACATACATAGTCTGTATAGTATACAACCCATGTACATATGCAAACTACTTGAGAATGACATGCATCTCTGTCTTTTGGAAGGTTTTTTTAATTTTTTAAAGAAAATTATTTTCTTTCCTAAAAAGAAGCTATGTGCTTCTCAGGCATTCTGGAACTCTTCAGGGTCTCTATTAGTGGTATTTGGTTGCATCAATGTTTTAGTTTAACTTTCTCTTTGTAAATAACCTATGTTGTTTTTTCATCTTCTTTTGTCTTCTTTAGAGGTTTAGAGTCGACCAATAAGCATTAGATCCTCGTGTGGATTCTAGTGAATCCCTGCGTTCAGGTAGTGGTTTAGGGTTTGTATGAGTATTGGGTTTTTCTTTTCTCTTTACCCAATTTATGCTTTGGAAAACAAAAATATCTTTTACTTAAGTTTTTTCTTTTCTAAGAATTTTGAAAAGTAAAAAGAAATATTGCATTCAGTTATGAATTTATTTTGGTAATTGTAGCTTAGGTTGTCTTTTTAAAAAGGAAAGAGTTCTTTTTCAAAGTTCCTTTCTTGCTATTTCCCTGAAATCTTAGTAGTTTGCATCGTAAAATGAAAATATCATTCTAGGAAATTTTTTGCATTATAGGATCTTGAAATACTATTTTGAGAAGTTTTCATTTACAAACATTTACAAGCCATTTCTTTCAATTTGAAGAATCTAGTTCACTTTTTCACGAATTCTATAAATTAGACCGTTTCTCTTTAAAGAGGGCCCTGTAGATGATTGAAGTAGTAGGGAATTGTTGTTATGATGTGATTTTAGTCTTTGAACAAAATCTTGTTGTAAACCTATTTTGTTGAGGAAATAATATGAATTGAAGGTCATTGAATTTATGTGTTTGGTGAATTTCATCGTTCTGTGAGTTTTCCTCAAGCTTCCTTGTTGGCACAACAAGGGCCCACTGATCCAACTTGGAAATCTTCTTGTAATTGTACTGTGAATCCAATTATTTTAAGTGTGTGTGTGGAATAGTCTTGTACTTTCATTATATCATACTTATTATAATTAAATTTATGGATTGATTCAATAAAATGTTTGATATGAGTAAATTGTGAGTTACAACATAGGATAGTAGCAGTTATGTAGTTTTTTATGATTTCCATGTGCAATCATTTATTTTCTGAGTTGATTTATTTAATGTTAGCTTCTATCTTGCGAGGTGTGGAAGTACATGCATGGTTTGAGATTCCATATTTCACATTACATGAGCCATCAAATGGAACATCTCATTAAAACTCTATATGTTGTGTATGAACTAAATAACTTTTCATAGTTGTTAGATTGCATTGATTCCCTTTTAGAATATCATTGATTTGAAAAGTGTGCAGAACTAAATAGGATTTGCTTGCAAGTTATTATTGAATGGAATTATGTCAAGGAATGAGATCAGAATCCATCTTTCACCTTCATGGACCAATAAATAGATATTCTTGTTACCTATAAAAGAGCATTTGGAGTGCATGTTAGTTATATCCTTTTCTTTAAATCATCTTATTTAACTTATGCACAATGTGTAAAACATAGATTAAGGATTGTAAAACAGAGTGTGTGTTTGAACTGTTTTAATTCTTTGTATACTCATTATACATAAGTACATCATCTATTATTGGAACATATATTCTATCAACTCTATTGATTATGAAACCTGGTTGACATATTAATGATTGGCAATATATTAAACATATATTGCACCAAAAGTTTGGCGTCATTGTCGGGGAGTTATAAATGGTAATATGAAGTGTTGCATTTAGATTGACTGAATTATGTTGGATTGGTTTTAAGGATGACCTAAGGGCGAAGATAATATGGTAAATTAAAGGTAAGAACCTACAAATCCACTTTGGTGGGGTCAATACAATCAATATCGAAGATAATGTTAAATGATTTTACTAATTTGTGATTGATCAATAAATTATTTTACATGGAAGTGACTTCATCCTCATGATATGAAGTGCATGAGGATGAAGAATATCATGAAATCCAAAATAGAATATGTGTTGACCAACTTCTTTCTTTGACACATCGGAGATGATCCATTCAGTTACTCAAGTCTTCGTATGCTGAAACAATTATCAGATGAGCACAGGTGGAAAATAGAGACTAGTACCAGATGAACACACATAAATAATCAATGGTACCAGATGAGCACAAGTAATGGATGAATACATGTAATGAATGAACACAACTACCATATGAATATAGATATTGGATGAGCACAGGTATTGAATGGCTAGGAGCTTTGTCATAAAAGTATTCCTGAACTGATATTTTAACAAAAAGGTAATTAGAGAACTTAAGCATTAATTATTCACTTCTAACCATTAATAAACCACGAAAATCATGACCACATGTATATTACCTCATTTACATGTAGAAGTAGCTAAAGGATGTGACAATGACGAAAAGAGGTAAATGGTTCATGCATCTATGGAAAAATTGATCAAGATAAAAAACCAAATAGGGTAACTGGAGATATCGAAAGGGAGACACAACAAATTTTAAACTCAACATGTAATCATTAACTTTATCAACAATATATCATCAATATATCATGAGTAGTTTAAATCATTAGAGCATACCAAATAAACACAGATACAGAGTACACCATAATTTACATGGAAATTAAATGGGAGAAAACCACATAATGTTTTTTTCTATGTCAAAGATCACATTCATCGGCAATACCAACTTCCAAATTCTCCAGCACCAAATAGAAGGAGGCACCAATCACCCGATTTAAAGGCACAAACCTTAAGGAAGATACATCTCCCTAAATTATCCATCTACAATTGAAAGGAGGATATGACCCCCTGATTTATAGACTCAAACCTTAAGGAAGCTCCAACTCCCTGAGTTCTACAGCACCACCAGAAAGGAAGATAAAAAACTCTTTCCTTTCCCCATCCTGTCGTCATGAAATATAAGTGTAAACTCAACCTATCACTAGCACTCATCAACTTGTAACTACCACTGGCATTGATACATCAACCGATCACTATCACATATATATATAACTAGCGATCAAGTAATAATCTAACATGTCACTCTCTCTATCACTATCTTTTTCACTCATATATAGTCATCAACCAACTATAACAAGATCCCCTCACATGGATACCAAAACCACCACCATACCATGTACATCAACCATTTACCAGAACCTATACCATAACATGTACCTCAACCATATACGATATCACTCATGATATGTCTCAATCATGCCATACACCATATACCAAATATATAATACAATGTATCCAAGATATGCCTTAAGCATATACCATACAATAAACCATATACTAAGTATCCAAGATCTGCCAATGTCTCAACAATATACCTCAAGTATGCACCATAACAACCAAGACCATATACTAACTATATGCCTCAAATATAAGCCAATATCACAAATATGTGACTGTAAAAAGGAACCATAACAACCATACACAATGTACCAAGGATATGTCTCAAGGATGTATCAATGCCACCACGACATGAACCTCAACCAAGGGCTTCCAAGACATGCCTTAAGATTCTGCCATACCATCCATGATAGAATCCTAAAATAAACACATAAAAGACATACCCTTACTCATGAAGAAGACTTGGTGCATATCATCTCAAACCAACATACGAACCTGGTCCACATTATCTTCAACAAACAAAAGATATCATATTTTTCAAGTCCTTTTCAGAGATCCGTGACTTCAACACTATTAAACCATAGATGTCTGCACCTTGCTCCACTACAACCCATGTATGTACACATATTTTTCCATTGGGACCCGCTGATAACCTCAAAAAGATAATAGCATAAAAAATTTCCCTTTTCTTCCCTTTTCTACCCCATACTTCACTTCCTATGATATACTACGACAAATATTTACCAAAAAATCACTTGAAAGATATATAATCATTGAACTTATGTGTGTAATTATGAGAGGATTCTTGAAGTGTATTTATACTTGTCCATGTGACTTCCTTCTAACTTTAGGGTCAACCAGTACTTTCTTGTTATAACCATATTACCCTTTAATTAGTGACTTGTAACTTCTTCTTGCAACCCTTTAGTGGCCTCTTTACCATTCTTCGGGAATTTCAACTTCATAGGAAATAACTTCTTAACCTTGAGGAACTACGTATTGTACCACATACCATTGTAAATGACATGATGAGGAATATACATATATGAATTTTTTCTATACACTTGAAGTATTCTTTAATCTCATTTTCCTCAGTCAACTTCAGGCCTTATGACCACAACTATGGTTTTCTTGTAGACTTCTTCAAAGCATCTTCCTCTGAGGGCCATGCTTAAAGCTACGCCATAAGGGGATTGTCAGACAGTTGGTTTAGGTTGATGGATAGTTGGTATGGATTGTTGTTTTTCATTGATGTCAACCACTGGAGAGTGACATTGTATATTGATGTCAACCCTTAGTGATTGATGTCAACCCTTGGAGAAAGTCTGGTAGCACAAAGTTTTGGGTAATGGACCCAATGTTGTTTCATGTATAATGGTATGAGTTTTAGTATATTTGAAGGTGAAAATATCCTATATGGATATTTCTTGTCATGAAATTTACAGTGGTATGTGGAACGCCATATAACTACTCACAGTTAGAGATTTATGGCCATGAGAAGTTGGAGAACCCAAGTTTGGGTAATGGACCCAAGTTTGTTTTATGGATAATGGTATTAGTTTTGATATACTTTGAGGTAATACTATTCTATATGGATATTACATGTCATTATATTTATGGTGGTATGTAGAACATCACATAACTCCTCACGGTTTGAGAGTTATGGCCCTACGAAGTTGGAGGACCCTCATATGTCATCTAGAAGCCCCAAAAGGTCAAAGTAGTCAAAGTGGTTTGAGATATTTTAGAAGGTAAATAATAAAGTGAAGTGATGAGTGTACTATAATTCAAATTGAATACAAAACAATTTTTTTAAATAATAAATTCAATGGAGAAATTAGAAGTGGGTTAACCCTAAAATAAGGAAAGTGGGCAAAGTGACCTAGAAGATGTTTTTAAGGAAGCTACTTGGAGAGTATAAATAAGAGGAAATGATCTCTCATTTTACATCAAACTTGAGAATATTGAATATATATAGGTGTATGAGGTAAACAAAGGATATCTAAGCCGAATTTCTAAGGGAAGGTGAAGAAACGAAAGTTGGAATTCAAGGAAGGATAAATTCTTTTGATGATGGTTTCTAAGGTATGTTACTTACAGGGCATCTCACCATTTTCGCAATAACTATTTTTCTAAAATGATTCATACCATGAAATTGATATTCCATTGAGGAAACATATCCAATTATATTTGGTAAGCAATTCAGCTTGTGGGTCGTTGTATTTTTGGAGTTACACTCCGTGGAAAATAGGGTTTGTGGCTAGTCCTGAAACTAGTCTAAAACAAGTGTTTTGGGTAAAAACGTCATAACTTCTTCATAAAAGATAAAAATTCAGTAAGAAAAAGTGTTTTAGCTAGAGTACATTCTGTAGTATATTGTGTAACAGTTTCAGATCGATTCAAAAAATATTGCGTGTGGGGCACGCTCTACAACATCACTCTCTATAATAAGCCAAAATTCAGCAAGGTATGTCATTTTTGCTATAAATCCTTTTCTGAGAGGTTCCAAGTAGTGACACCTAGAGGAATTCTATAAAACACATTGAAGAACATTTTGTATCATTTTCAGATCTTTATTCATTACATGTACAAATTTAGAATTATTTCAAGTTAGGGTTGTTGACTAATCCAAAACTAGTCATGTGAGACTAAAGAAAAGTTTGATGAAAATGCTAGTCTCTTGTTGTTAAAGTTAAGGATGGTTTTCAGGTATGTGATCATATACACCATTTCTATTATAGAGTTACAAATCAGATTTTGATGATGAAATTGATGAGGGAATTTGGTTGAGGTACATGTTGGGTACATGGTTGAGACAAGTAGTTGATGAGTCGGCACATACATGAGGTGTATAGTTGATGATTTTGGTAAATCTTGATGAGTCATAGTTGATGAGTAGTTGATACATTATTGGTACATACTTGTTGCATGGTTGGAGGCACTAGTTAGTAGTATTGTTGACACATGGTTTATGGATGACGTAGCATACTTGTATTATTAGAAGCACATATTGATCTTGGTGATGATTATGATTTGTTATGTTATGCTTGATTGATGCACATATTAGAGAGTTGTCTTGGTGATTGATATTGGTGAGTGATATGATTTGGTTGACAGATTGATGAGACAAGTTTGTTGTGATAGGTTTTGGAAGATTTGTTATGGCCGGGTTTGGCTATGCAGGAGTTTGGTGCATGTTTGATGCACTTGTTCATGGTTGATGCACTTGTTTTTTTATAGGTTTAGTGCATGGTTGATACACTTGTTTATAATGCGAGGGTATAGGTTGGTGCATGGTTGATGCACTTGTTTATGGTACAGGTTGATCACAGGTTGATTGGTACAAGTTTACAATAGTATATCTCATAGTGATAGTGTGATAATGGTTCCATCATTCTACTTCTACTTCAGGGAGGTTGGATGGGGCAAGTATAGGTGGTTGTAGCCACCTTCTGGCTGTATACAAACAACATAGGGGGTTGTAGCCTCCTTCTAGTTGTAGCCAGAGAATTGGGGAGTTGGAGATTTCCTCAGGTTGTAGCCTGAGAAACTAGGGGATTGGAGCATCCTTCCAGTTGCAGCTGGAAAACAAAGGAAGTTGGTGCTTCCAAGGAATGTAATTCTTCAAGACATATAAGAAAAAGCATTATGTGGTTTTATCCCTCTTTGGGTTTCCATGTAAAACATTGGTGTACTGTGTATGTATATGATTGTTCATTTGTTCATTGCTTATTTACTCTGCAGTTATTGGATGATAATGTTACATTGATATAACACTTGGATTATATGGTTAAAAGGGATTAAATTGCTCTATTACTAATTCACCCCCCTCTCAGTAATCCAATAGGGACCACTTTGGAGACTTCCTCATTTATACCCAATACTTGTTAGAGGCTTCTAGACTTCTTATAAAGTTGGCATCAATGACAATCAGTTTTCCAACAAGTAGAAACTTTCTCCCTACAATCATCCAAGAGAAGGCTCAATGTGATTAAGTATAACTCTTTACAAGACTCCTTGTCTTTATTGATTTAATAAAATATTTTGAAAATATAAACATAACATTAAAATAAATAAATCAGAATACATTGGGAATTCAAATAAAAAAGATTAATAATTAATGTCCGTGTTTTATATAAAAATTATAAAAATGTATTTTTAAGTGTCTTCTTTTTTACTTTACAATTAAAGAACCATTAGAAAAATTCTTTGAATAATTGTGAAGCATCTTGTTGGTCCCAGAATGTGATGTCACCTTCACAAGTTGAAAATAAAAAACTAGTAAGTTGTACAAAGTTGTGGCAACAACCCACAAATGAAAGGAGTTTTAATGAAATGATAATTATTGATAAAAAAAATTCATAACTTCTACCACTATTGATTCATAAATGGTAGTTTTATGGCCCATCTATTTTGTCAATACAAAGACTTTTTTAGAAAATAAATCTTGGTCTATGATCTTGGGATGATGAAGAGACCTCTATTCCTTAGAAATAAATCTAATGCCTCTATTCAAAAGGTAAACAACACTCACTCAAATCAAAATGTAATAACATTCAGTAATTGGGCTCTAAGGGAATGATTCACCTTGTGGTACACTAGGAACACCCATAAATAAATGCAAATGCATGGCATTAGTTTAGAGGTGAATCACTCTTGAATTAACACAGTAGAAGACCTTTCAATGGCTTCCAAAGTCCATACTCTTTGTTCATTTTAGGTTTAACCCAAACATTGTTCCACTTAATAAATCACCAATTAGTTCCCACTATTTATTTGTGGAACTATCCAAACATGATTTTTTCTTTGACAACATTCAAATAGATGATGAATGGGTTATAGTGTGATGTTGGCACCCAAAGTTTTGGGATAGATCTTGCACACGCTAAAATGAAGGTGTGCACACACATTCTAAGTTTTGTCCAAGTTTTATGCAAAGAATGACCAAAAGTACAAACGAAATCGAGGTTTTTCAGTTGTTCACCAAGATTAATGTCTACGAAGTGTACGCCAGTCCAATTTTTATCAATTTCACCAAAAATCAAGAATATGCCCGCCCCAATCAAGAAAGGAATCATCAAGAAATTTTCTTGAATTATTACTATCAACAACAGACAAGGACTTGGGACTTCTAAAAGGCAATCTATCTAGGCAGTTAAGATTTCCATTGATACAAAAAATCTACAAGGAGTGTTGGAAGACAACAGAAGCATGTGAGTCTGTTTTTTCATTCAAGCGAGTGGAAGAAGATCATAAAGAGATAACGCTCCCCAATAGAGAAAGCTATAAAAGGAAACTGTAATATCAAAGTTAGGGTTGGTTAGAGATAGATTTATGATATGAGATTCATTGATTCCTTTGTATTGAGCTCATTCTGATCATGTTGTAATATTGTATTCCTCTTGAATATACTCATGTGTCTATTGCATGTCTGATTTTTTAGAAAGGGAACATTGTGAAATATGTTTTAATTTTGAGGAATTGTGAAATCTGTTCTACACAATATATACCTATGTTATTATGGAATGGATATGGTAATAAAAATGTGGTAGTTCTGATCTATTCTCTATGTATAACGTAAGAGTTGAATATGTGTGTGCATTGTTTTAATTCCTAGTCCTAATAATCTATCAGATATGAGTTACAAAAATTCCATCCTTGATGGGTTTTTGTATGTTTATCCTTCATACTCGTCACATGACCTTATGGTATATTTGATCCTCTGTGGATCTCGGTTGATACATTCCTTGACCTTGGTTGAGGATTGATATGTCGATGCTTTGGGGTTTTTTTTAGTCAACTCTAGACGAACCCTGGGTATAAACTCCCAGTGTTAGTATGGACGCTTGCAAGCATGGATAAAAAATCCAACAAATGGTTTTGTTGTTGGGACTTGAAATTATTGTCGAGAATAATGAAGGCACAAGATGAGGTGGAATCCATCTAAGGAGGAAATTCAAGATTGGTTGTCTGCAAAACAACATGTTTTTTCCCTGTGGGAAACCTAGGGACTAAGAGTCAATGTACAACATTGGAAATATAGGTATATTTACACTCATATGCATGAGTTGTTCTTTGTTGAATTCCCTTGTATCTTGCACAAGTGGCTAAAGAGACAAGTGGATACCAATTCTATTGTATGTTATTTAGAACCAGTAGTCTAGGATCAACATGAACTTGAAATATTGAAAGTGTTGGATAATAAATCAACTTGTGCTATTGACTTTTGGTTTTCTCAGATAAGATAAGGATACATCATTGATTTTGCGGTAGATTACACTAACTCTTTCAGTGAGGATGAAAGAAAGTTTGCACAAGGACTGAGAAAGAAGATGCTAGAGGAAATTACACTTTGGATAAAAATGTTGTTCGTGGAGAAGGGGTTGATGCGCATGGATCCTGATCGAATGGTTGAGTAAATTCCCCTAGCAAGGGGGGGGGGTGATTTTTCAAAAACAGTTGAAAGCTAGAGAGAGAATGGATCCATTGAGGAGGATCCAAATATTGTTGAGATGCGATGAGGAATGGTATGGGCCTAGAGGACAAGAGGAGAAAAAGAGCCGAGAGGTACACAAGAAGAGTTGAGATAAGAAGGTAAGCATAAAATAAATGTGGAAAGGAATTATCCAAGGGTGTGAGATGAGGGGTGGGATCCAAGATAAAGAAAAAAAAAACATCATGAGGTGGTAGTGTGGGAGAGTATGATGTGCTAGAGTGGAGAAAAGACGAAGATAGGCCCACAAAGAGGTGTGGCATAGAGGATTTGTTTTCCATTAGGGATATCAGTAGTGATAGTAGTAAGTTCCTAGGTGTAAAATGCCTCCCTCCTTGGTTGTTGCAGAGTGAGAAAACCTTAAAGGAAGATGAAACATAGAGTAGTGGTGTGTTGATAAGAAGAGAAGTTGGTGTGCAGAGTAGTGGTGCAATGATAAGAGAATAAGTTGGCATGTATAGAAATGTTTTGTTGTTAGGAGAGGAAAATATAATGCATTGTGGCAGTGTGTGGATAATACCAAAAGACATAGTGCAAATTTGGGGTTCGCAGTTAGGACGGGAAGGTAGAGCGCAACATGTTGGTGCATCAGAAGAAGAGGAAGGTGGATGCCCCATTAGTGGTAGGGGAGATGAACTATAAATAGTAGATGTTCTTGCACGACTACAAGTGGACAATGTTTTTGGTCACCTCATGATAAATTTTATAAGAATATGGATGTACCACCCCCCTTTCACATTTTTCATCAAGAAGAAAACACAACATACATTGAATATATTGGAGTAGAAGAAAGAGAAGAAGAAGATAAAATCGAAGAGATGAGTGCGAAGAAATAGTGGTGTGGAAAATTCAAGCCCCTAGCAATCAGAGAGGAGGAATACTATAGTCCAAAAATTCCTTACATGTGCATACAAGACATTGGTCTTTCCAGTTACATAATTTTCCAAAATACTCTTGAGGCTTCTTCTTAAAAAAATATTTTTTGGAAAATGTATTTGTCCTGCTAAACTGATAGCCCACACACACACGTGTGTTGCATACTAGTGAGCCTATGTACATACACGAGTTTCATACTAGTTATCCCATGTTTACCTCCACAAATCATAAAAAATATAAAATTGCAAGGAATTTGGTGGATTTTACGGGCTATCGAGGGTTTCCCAACCATTTTACCCCTTCTATCCCTTCCTCAAACCAAATAACCATATTTTGTTCATATAAAAAGTGATCTTGGGGTGTCATTTGAAGAGACAAGCAAGATAATAAGAAAACTCTGCCAAAATCCCTTCCCCTTCTTAGCCCAAGTTTGCATCCTATTGTGATTTTTGGCCTCACCATTCCTGTCCATCCCTTTCTCCTTATACAATCCTTTCTCCTTCCCTAAGTGATAAGTTGGTTGTGAGAAGAAAGCATGGGATTTATGCACTTGGAGCCATGATAGAGGATCCTGGACTTGGTTCGTGGAGCGATTTCCGACAAAGGTTTTAATCATTTTTTTCTTGAAACATAATAAAAGAGTTCATTCTTGTCCCAAAACATTATGTCTATATGATTTTATTTATTTCTGAATTTATGTTTATATATGAACATTCAAAGTGATAAGTACAGAGTGCATGTGTTGTAGCATCGTTTTCCTAAGCTTTCGCAAGTCATCTTTGGGAGGAAACCCATAATATAGGAAGTTGCAAAGAAGAAAGAGGTCTACACTGGCCACAAAGACTAAAGGTGCACCCATTGACCTTTTTCTCTCTCTCTTTTCATTCGGTTTAGATAGTTTTGGGGTAGCTTAAGGGTAGAACAGTCTTTTAAGGGAAGTCAACGCTCTGCCTATACCTAGACCCAATATAGGGGAATTTTCCCCATAGCATAATTGGAGACTCCACTTGGGAGTGTCTCTAGGGTATTAGTGGGAGATTTTGGTTTGATTCGGATATTTTCAGTTTATTTTTTAGTTTTTCAAGTTTACTGAGCTAGTTTAGGGTCAGTGGTCACGTTCCAGGTGCCTACCAACCTTCCCTTCCTAGGTATCTTTCCATACCTTTTTTCCTTTTGAAACTTTTCAGAGGTGTACGTTCCCTATACTCTGTTTAGTCTGGTACATACGTAGTCTGCATAGTATACAACCTATGTACATATGCATGAAGCTTGAGAACAACCTGTGTCTCTATCTTTTGAAAGGTTTTTTTTTTAAAGGAAAATTCTTTTTCTTTCCTGACAAGAATATTTTGGCTTCTCGGGCCTTCTGGAACTCTTCAGGGTCTCCGTTAGTGGTATTTGGTTGGGTCAAAATTTTAGTTTAACTTTCTCTTTGTAAAGAACCCATGTTGTTTCTTCATATTCTTTTGTTTTCTTTAGAGGTTTAGAGTCGACCTATAAGCGTTATATGATCCTATGGATTCTAGTGAATTCGTGTGTTCAGGAAGTGGTTTAGGGTTTCTATGAGTCATGTATTTTTTTTCTCTTTACCCGGTTTATGATTTGAAAAAGGAAATATCTTTTACCTATGTTTTTCTTTTCTAAGCATTTCGAAAAAAGAAAAAAAATATTGCATTTAGTTATGCATTTAGTTTGGTAATTGTAGCTTAGGTTATCTTTTTACAAAGGAAACGAGTTCTTTTTCAAAGTTCCTTTCTTGATATTTCCCTGAAAGTTTAGTAGTTTTCATCGTAAAACGAAAATCTCATTCTAGGAAACGTTTTGCATTATAGGATCTTGAAATACTATTTTGAGAAGTTTTCATTTACAAATATTTACAAGCCATTTCTTTCAATTTGAAGAATCTAGTTCACTTTTTCACAAATGCTATAAATTAGACCATTTCTCTTTCGTCTCTTCCAAACATCATAAGTTGGATGTCTGTACCCTTTAGAGTAAGTTAATCCAATAAAAATCAATGTTTAAACTTAAAATCAATTAGAATTTTTGTTTGTAGGGTTCACCAACTAGTCTAGGCTCTAGGGCCTTGAATTAGGTGTGGAGTGGAAAATATTCAAGCCCATCTAAACAAACATAGGAGTCTATGATAGGGAGTGTCAGAGTCTAGTATCGTAAGAGTCAGTCGGGACCCTCCTCTAACACATGGGATAAATATGAGGTTGGACCCCTCCAAAGTCAGACCAAGCATAGTGAGGATTATATATTGAGGGTTGTTCTTGGGAATTACACCAATCACATTTGACTACAGAGCCTCATGGACCTTGAATCTATTCGATATCTTTGGTTTTATTCTTGATGATTTACCTTTGGTTCCCTTGAAAGGCTTCGGACTTTGTTATCCTACTCATTATGACCATCCCGACTATCGAATGTACCCTCCTGGTGACTAACTACGAGATGGAAACCCTATTTTTAGGGACTTAAAAGGGTGATTGTAGGGGTATGCCGCAGTACCCAAGGAAGATGTTCGATCGTTATTTGTAGATTATACACGGAGGGTGTTTCTGTGTTCGAGACACACTTGCACCGGTAAGTTATTCTAATGTCAATTGCTGCAACTGTTCTTCCTACTAGTTAGTTGTTTTCTTGATTTGTCATTATGAACTTTTTAGTGTGTGCTATGTGTTTCGTGCTAGCTAAACCTGATAGTTTCAATTGATCATTTTACAAGGTGGAAGATCAACATCTTCGTCGTTTGCATAGTCTTCAGGGCCTACAATTGGTTACTTTGGATCCACCTCTGCCATCATTGAGGCACAGGCTAGGTCAAGAAGGCTCATTCGAATTTATCAGGCCACAAGAAACTGTACACAAGACAACTCTTAGAGAATACTTTCCTACATCAGAGTAATCCGTTGTTTATGACCTTGATACTGAAGGTTTCAGGCCAAAAAATCCTCCGATCACTAACTTATCAATGCCACTCCTATTTCAGATAGTCCCTCCTGAGGTGACTTCATGTGAATGATAGTTTGTTCGGTGAGAAAAGATGGAACAAACTACTGCTACTTCATCAGGGAGTCCTCATACTCCCATATTAACTGCCGCAGGAGGGGGCGTTGTATCTCCTCACCCACCTCCACCTGTCAAAACTATGGTTGTCCAGACACCCACTACTTTGGGTAGTGGCACAATCCCTTCGATGACTTTAAGAATTGTTTCCTCCATCCAGGATGTGTCTGGCATTCCCTTTTTATATGGGATGTCATGTTTTGACTCCAGTTCGGTTCTAACATAGTATACTCTACATATTGTTGGTATGGGGGAAGAGAGCTCTAATGTTTCCTTGCAAGGACCCATCGCAAGAACCAATACCCCATTCAATGCTATCTCTTACGGTGGGGGTCACATCCCTCCTTCATTCCCTTCGCTCGAAGGCACTTTACAACAGTCGATCGGGCTTAATACCAACTTTAGTTTATTCAGTGGAGGAATTATTGGACCTCAATCCTACATGACTCTGATGGGATCCATGCCCTTTTCTTTGTTTAATGTATTTGGAAATAATTCTTCCTCATCCTCTTCTTTCTTGACCAGGGAAAACCTCATTTTTGGTCAACAAAACCCTATGCAAGGTTTCATGCCTTCGTAGGGAGCGATGACTAGTTTAGTCCTCACAAGGTCTTGTAAATCCTTGTAAAGGCTCGTTTCCTTTGAAAGGGATATCGATCGGGGCCAACCCCTCCCACACTCCATGGAACCCTAGGCATGGTTCAATATGTATGCCAGGAGGGTCGGTTGGGGGAATCCCCAACCAAGGTCCTTGGAACACTGTACAAGGAGAAATCCCTACATAAGGAATGTCATCCAACTTTAGGAATCAGTCAAATATGTAGAATAAAATGCAAGACCATTTTATTTGATAGGGCCACCATGGTATCTACCAAAACCCTGGCCAACAGTCAAACTTTTCCTGGAAGCTTGGTACAAGCCAAAATCCAGGCCCCTCTTTTCATGTGAATAGGCCACAACCAAGACTACCTTTTCTAGAAACTTTGCATTTTCCAAAATTTTCGAGACTTTTGAATGCCCTGATTTGTCCTGATCCACGTTGGCCCCCCATGTCGACTAAGTTACCCTCAGACATCCTTAAGTTCAAAGGTAATCCTAGCGAAGATCTAGGTGATCATGTCATGACTTCTCACTTATGGTGCTCATCCAACTCGTTAAAGGATGAATCCATTCATTTTCACTTTTTTCAATCCACTCATATAGGTGGTGCATAAAAATGGTATATCGACCTTGATAGCTCAAAGTACACTTACTCTAATGACCTGACCATGGTTTTCTTGAACTATTTCCAATTACCAGTAAAATATGATGTCGACAACGATTTGCTAGCCAACTTTAGGCAAATGAAATTTGACCACATATAAGATCACATCCGAGAATGGCGTCATCAAAAGAGTTTGATCAAAGTTAAGGTCCCTCCCGCATTTTTTCTTGAGTGGTTACTAAATTCCTTGGTAGGTTGTGTATCAAAAGACGTCGCAATGTTTGATTTTTTTTTTCCGAAAAAAGAAGCTATCATGAGAGCCAAACAACTGGAATTGATTTAATCTCAGTCCGATATGTTATATGATATATTACCCGTTGCACCACGATCGAAATTTGACAATACCAAACAAAATTCTTGGCCTCACACCGATGGAATAGTAGGCTCAGTAAATAGAAAGTCCATAGATTTGTTGTCTAATCAATTACAACAGTTATCATTTCAGCAGACTATGGCTAGAGAAACTCCTAGTTCGGTTGCACCCATAACCTAGATGTCGGATGTACACAGTGTGCAATCGACAAATCCCAAGGGTAACCAACAAACTGAGGGAAAGAGGAAACCTAAAAAAAATAATGGTAAGGGGGATAAGAAGGCTGCAAATTATGTTGGTGAGAAAAAAAATGAAAAGATAAAGGTGAAGTTTTTGTGTAAACTTTTCACGAACTACCACTTGAATCACCAATTCCCTCGGCTTGAGGAAGCCCAGAAACTATTGGCACAGTAGTAGCCTGCCCTGTTAACTAACCCTTTTCCACAAGGCAAAAATATGGCCCAAGCTTCCTCATCCATGAGCAGGCTTGGGGACACTTAGGGAACCCCCGCTCCCGATAATAAAAATGGGGCCAAAAACATTTATATGATGAAATTTGAAGCTAATATACAAACTAGGGCTCATAACTACGAAATTCCAGAATCTGTTGAGAAGCAAAAATAAGCCTCGAACCCACTGAATCCTCTTCAGATTGAGAATACGGTGGGAGAAACGATGACTCACATCCCTAAAGCTACGTTAAAAAGGTATTAACACAACCCAAATGCAAGCACTGCTCATAATTACTCCATCATGGAGGATATGACAGAAACTCCTTATGCAATTCCTTCTCTAGAGGTCCTCCAGAGTTTCCCCTCACAGAGGAAAGCATTGTTGTCTGCCTTGGGAGAGGTTGAGACCACTAACTCATGAATGATTGTTTTTTAACCTACTAACCATAAACCTCGTCTTCCTCACCATGTCCCTTTTCAGATAGTAGTGGTCTATTCCACGAAATTGTTAACATGGAACATTTTATCTACGGTGGTGGATGAGGGTGCCTCAACTTTCATGATGTCGTTGGCATGTTGGATGACCATCAACCAACCTGAGTTGTCTACATCTCCCATGTTGCTAACTACTTTTTACAGTCGATATTTCAAACCACCTGGCATAATTCCTTCAAATCCCATGCAGTTGGAGGGAAACAATGGGTGTGTCAAAGTAGAAGTAGTTGATGTGCCTCTTGACTGAAATATTTTTTTAGGGTGGAGTTGGACCTACGCCATGAAGTGGTTTTATCCACCGTGTTTCAACTCTTATGTTTTCCTCATGAAGGTTGGATCATAATCGTTGATTAGTTATCCTTCTCTCGTATCGACCCTTCATCACAGGCATCCATGGTCTCGATGATTGATAACCCGCAACAGGTACTGTCAACTTAGGTGTTGGATTGTTTCTATCTTTAATGGAGAATTTTGGTTATCCATCACTTGCCAATGATGTTAGTTTTGTTTGGTTGTCCCTGACCAACTGAAGGCTGCAATATTTCAAGTCGCGTCATTTAGAACGAGTTACTTTAATGACCCGTGGAATTTACCTTCCCCATCGACTTCGATGGAAGGGGTAGGGAACCTTGGCATGGCCATGCCCTTATCCTTATGGAGGTTGCGTATAGTATTGTCCAGCAAGCCTCAACCAACCCTGATCCGAATCCACCACAGGAACTAGACCTTTCTCTCGAGCCTATTTTGGTTCAAGACTCTCTCACCATTGATGACCCTTTGGACTTAGTATTACCCTCTAACGAGGTGATCCTAGAGGAAATGATTGGGCCAGACAAACCTTGGGACGATCTTCACCACCTATCTTATTTCTTACCAGAGCTCAAGAGAAAAGAGGTAGGAGAGTTCATTACGACCATGAATGGAGATACCCCTTGTCCTATTAACCCTATGGCTATGCACAAAATATATGTCGAGGAAAACATGGAAATTATAGTTGAAATTATTCCTATCGACATCTCCAAAACCTCTAGCATCATGGAAAATGTATTCGTTGGAGCAGATTATTCTCTCGAAGAGATTCAAATCTACACTGAATTGTTTAAATAATTTTGTGACACATTTTCTTGTTCTTATGAGATTTCAGGCATTGATCCAAGTATTGTTGAACACGAAATCATGAATTAACCTAATGTTAAGCCTGTCTGACAGAAGCTTCTCCTAGGAAATCCTCCCAAGGAAACAACAATAAAGGCTCAAGTATAGAAACTTCTCAAAGTTGGTTTCATATACCCCATGCAATTGAAAGAATGGGTATCGAACCTTGTTCCTGTCCAGAGGAAGCAAGGTACAATCCGTGTATGTATGGACTTTTGCGACATGAACAAAGCTTTCCTGAAAGCCAATTTTCCAACACCATTTATTGACCAAATTGTCAATGAATGTCCAGGTTGTGAGGTCTTTTCTTTCATGGATGGTTTTTTTGGCTAAAATCAAATTTAGATCAAGCCTGAGGACCAACATAAAACAACTTTTATTTTTCCTTGTGGTACATTCACATATAGAAAAATTCCTTTTAGCCTTAAGAATGTTGGAGCCACTTTTCAGCGGGCCATGTCATTTTCTTTCCATGACCTCAAACACATAGTCGAGGTGTATCTCGATGATCTAGCATTACTTTCTCGTAAGAGATCCGATCATCCCATGCATTTACGACTAATCTTTGAGAGGTTTCACTACTATCGAATTCTCCTAAATCCCAACAAGTGTAGTTTTTTTGTGACATCGAGACAGTTGTTAGGTTTTATCATGTCAAATAGAGGGATCATGGTCTATCCTCTAAAGGTTGAGGCAATAGTTCAATTTTATCCCCCGCGCATAATTCCCCAGCTTCAGAGTCTATAAGGGAAAGCCAATTTTATTTGGAATTTTGTTGCTAACTATGTCAATATTACTAAAGGGTTCATTCGTCTCTTGAAAAAATGGGTCCCATTCTATTGGGATGAAGTGGCTTAGTTCTCTTTTGAAGAATTGAAATGTGCTCTGACATCTTCCCCTCTACTCAGTACTCTAGATTATGACAAGGATTTCTTATTGTATTTGGATGTCGAAGAGTCTACTATCGGCATGGTCTTGGTCCAAGAGGATGATGCACTCGAAGAGCATGTTATCTAATGCAGGAACATCTCAAGTGAGCCAGCGTGGAAGCAAAAGGCAGCTGGACAAGCACCAACACAAATTTTGAAATTCCCTTCAAGTTAATGCACCAACCTTAAATGAGACAATTAAATGATGGCGCACTTGTAAAATCTAAACGGACCTTGAGCGATCCGCTCTCGTCCTTAGTAGATAGAGGCATTTATAATAATAAATGTAAAGTAGATAGAATTCAATTCTAGATTAGACAGTTTTAGAGCACAAGAGGGAAACAGGATATAGACACCCTCATTGTACATTGTAACATTAGCATGAAGAAGAGCATAGAGGAGAAGCAGAGAGATCTGTGTAGCAGACTCCATGTACAAAAGTTCTGAATTAATGCAAAGAAAGTTGTGATTCAGGCTCATGGTGTTCATATATTCTCTGTGTATGCATCTTTGAATGTTATGCTCACAATTGTTTTACTCTTTCTATCATGAAATTACTTTTAGGCTATGTATGAATGATTTCTTGTTGAATGTTTGAAATATGGGAGAGAGAGAGAGTAAGGGAAATTAGTTTCAATTGTTTCTCTATCTGAGCAAGAGTTCTTGCAAGGAGTGCAGTTGAAGTGTCCGCAAGGAGTGCGTCAACAAGGTGTTCAGAGACTTGTCTCTGGAAGCTCAGGAGAGAAAGCTTTTGTTCTTATTTCCAAGAGGTGCAGTCAGGCACAGGAGCCATGCAAGGAGTGCGCAGGCCGAGGAAAGTCTCAGAGTTGTGAACCTAAGAAAACCATTTAGAGACTGCTATTGCAGGAGTGCACAGAGTCGAAGGAAATTCAAACACTTGAAGGTGTTTGAAAGTTTATCGCAAGGAGTGCGTGCAAAGGTTTTTTTTTAAGGAATTGAAAGCCGTGGAAAATCTTAGGAAGGGTAAAGCCTTCGAAAACCATTGAAGGAAAGCCAGGTGAAGTTGTAACTAGAATTATTAATGAGGCGTCGTAAGTTTGTACCGCAGATGGACAAGTTTGTGAAGGAACACTTAGTTCATTCGCAGAAATTGTCAAAGAGGAACGGACGGTTGGAATTATCTGAGGAGGATTAGCAAAGTCCCATGGGCCGTTAGATCTCACAAAAGAGTAGGGGAGATACGGAAATATTCCCGAGGGTTCTAAGCTCAGGAGGAGTAGGACCGTAGATCCAAGCCACAAGGGCCACTGGATTCACAAGTGAATCCCTATTTCAGTATTTTGTGGGTAGAAGACCTGTAAACTTTGCAACGAGAATCGGGATATCATGAAACGCGAAGTCCCGAAAGCTAAGAAGATTTGTGTGGGCCACAGAGGAGTCGGCGAGGCCGATAGGTGGCAGATTATCGTCGTGGATTCAAAGTCCGTTGACCGTTTCAGAGTTTTCGAGAGTGAAGTTCCGAAAACAATGCATTAGGATTCGCAATATTGTGAAGTCCGAAGTCCCGATGAAGTGAAGTGGCATTGAAAAGTCAAAGCTCGCGAGTGTATCGGAGTTTCAGAAAATTGGGATTCGGGAATCATGGGAACAAGTTACTCGACATCGCGACAGCTGAAATCGCGATAAGG
>SNQJ01S0099343.1:25521-37222 GCA_010110895.2 Picea sitchensis | reverse complement strand
TCGAGAATTTCCACAAACATTGAAAATAAAGCTTGAAAACAATGATTTCAAATATTTTTCAAAAGCATGTGATATATAAAAGACCAAGTGGACATGGAAATGGGTTTATTCATGGACATATTAATACAGCATGAGTGGGCCTAATGGTTAAGAACATGTGTTTTCTCCTAAGAGGTCACAAGTTCAAATCCAGAGGGGGGTAGGGTATGTATACCTCCGTAGACTTTACACCAATTTGGTGTCTGGTTTGGCCGTGACCTTAAAAATAGATTATTATTATTATTAATAAGAGAAGTTCATAGGTAACTATTACAGTTTGGAAACGTGGTGTTTTTAAAGACTTGCTCATACTTAGGAAAAAACTAAGATACTCTGTCAAAATCATAGAGTATTAATTGAGATAAGCCTGCGAGAATTTCTGCAGACATTGAAAAGAAAGCTTGAAAACAATCATTTCAAATCTTTTTCAAAAGCATGTGATATATATATATATATATATATATATATAAAGAAAGAGAGTAATATGTCTTTTCCTTTAAAATTTTTGGATGGAAGGTGGATTGATCACCAAGTGCAAAAGTGGTTGGTGACTCAGTAGGACTCTTGGATTTGCAAAAGTGGTTGGTGACTTAATAGGACTCTTGGATTTGAACCGGTAGTCTTTTGACATTATGCCTTAAAACAATCACTTCAAACATTGACATAGCCAATCGAAGTTCAAACACTTATATTTGTGAACAAAGATTAGAAATTGTTCACGGGATTTATGGCGGTTTTGTCATTTTTATTTACTCAAAATATGTATGTTTTTGCTAAATTATCTAAAAATTATGGGACATTGGTTAAGAGAAAAGAATTTCCACCAAAGGTCAGGTGCATAAAACCCAAAAAATTGAAGGAAATAATTAACATATGGCATATGCACTCTTTAGTCCTCTTTAAAACTCTTGTTGAATTTCAATTTTCTAAAATGCATTGAACAAACTAAATCACGCATAAGAAGGTTATTACGAGCAAATGCTTAATGAATGAGCGACACAACTAAGATTATTTGTAAGTGAAAGCCTGCCCAAGTCTATTTGCTAGGCAATGCAGGTCACCTCTTTTATTGAGATCAAAATCTTGTTACTTCTAATGTAGGTTCCATTTTGAAACCTATCCGTGCATGGATTAGTGAATTCTCCCAAAATATTTCAAGTGGCAAATAGAACCCTAAAATGCATTACAAGAGTGAACTCATAAGATATAAAAAGTTTAGAGTCTTTTATTTCACTGTGGCATTAGGCCTAAGTTATGTGATTCATGGCTAGATTGTGCAACGAAGTGGAGCAATGTATAGTGTACAATAAATGGTGAAGTGTAGTGCATGATAATAAACAAGTGGCATGTAATAGCCAATGGTGCAAACTCGATAGATGATGGTACACTACTTTGATATAAACATGTAGCAAGCCTCACACACAACAATAGGCCAAGTAACTTTGCATGTGTGCAATAACATGACATGCTTGTAGCGGCATATGGTGGTGCCACATGTTACGCAATTCTCATGCTAAACAATTGCATTCAGAAGGAAACACAATGACGTCAACAAGTAATGGTCATATGATTTGACAAGGTAGACAAATAGAAGTGCCAAGGTATAGGTAAATAATGTTTAATAGACCTATATTCAAGAAGCCAGGGAGGGATGTTGTAAAACACAAGTCACATACAAGTTGTAATAATTTCAAATTGATGAATCTTTTTGTAAGTAATATTATATATGTAATAAAGCTTGGGAACACAAAGGATGTTGTAAAACACAAGTCACAAACAAATTGTAATAAATTCAAATTGATGAATCTTTTTATAAGTAATATTATGTGTAATAAAGCTTAGGTATACAAAGGAATGAACAATGAACTGGGAAAATCCAAAGTATCCTGAAAATAATAGATCTCCCATGAGTCTACCAATAACATTCATCAATGATTTGGGAGGGTAATGAGGAAAAAAACTGCTCTGCAACTAGGGTTTAGGGCTTCACAGCCGTCGCGAACTGTGCCCACAAGATGACAGCCCTGCAGGGGCTCATGAATCGCAGGGAGGGGGCGTCGACTGGCGTCTCCTACAGCGAAATCACGACCAATGAGAATCCTGTAGCAGGAACGAAAAGGCCGACTTTTGAGACGCCTCCAGACATGCGCGCGAAGCTTCTGGCAGAAGGGACCTTCAAGGATAGGGAGATGGACATCGATCCGGCTAAGGAAAATGCCTATGCAAACGCCTCAGCCCCCTGGATGCTGGGTAAATGCATTCCACAGGCACCACAGGCCCCAAAATACGTTATCAGCTCGTCGCGCATAGAAGAGCAGAAACAATACATGCAAGATAATGCTCTGGTAGGAAAGTTTTTAGGGCTTTGGCCCTCTGAGCGTGCTCTGGTCAAATGGATACAGTACTGGTGGAAACCAAAAGGCCACTATGATCCACAACTGGGCTCAAAGGGATTCTTCACAATCATCCTCCACAACCTAGAGGATAGAAATCGCATCTTCGATGGAGGGCCATACATCTACAACTCGATTGGACTCTTCTTGAGATTTTGGACAGAAAACTTCAGCCCCGAAAAGGAAGACTTCACCCATGCGTCGATATGGATTAGACAGTACTCTCTTCCCCAGGAATTCTGGCTGGAAGAGGTCCTAGCAGGTATCAGCGATACCATAGGCATCTACGTTAAGTCCTCCGAAGCCACCAAGCAGCGACGCTACACGTCATATGCACGAATCTGTGTATATCTGAACATAGCTAAGCCGCTCCCGGGCTCCATCACGCTGGAATATCATGACGAGGACTGGTCTCAAACCATCGATTATGAACACATTCCCTTTCGATGCAGGAAATGCCACGAACATGGTCATCTCTTCAGAGAATGCCCTCTCAATATGACTCACAAGGAAGGGAACCCAGAAAGCGGCAAAGACAAGGAAGGCTTCGTACAACCAGCAGGGAGAAGGCGACAGGCAGGAAGAAAACAACTGGCCCAGGTAAGTAAAGATCCATCCACCAACAATAAGTTTGCAATTTTACAAGATCAACCAGAAAACCCTACAACCCCTGCAAACTTGAATGTACCACCCCCGCACAATGAACCCCAGTCCGTGGGCCAAGGTATTGAACGACCCCCACAAAGTAAGGAATCAGACCTTCCCCCCCTAGGCTTGGCTCGGGATCAGCCAGACTTGCAGGAGATAGAAGATGGGGACGAGGAAATGGCGTTGGAGGAGCAGGACCTAGCTGGGGTGGATATGGATCACCTTGAGCATGCCTATAGGCATCAAAAACTTTACACCATACCCAGGGATCAACTGAGGAAAGTGCACAAAATATTTCTCAACTCTTTCGTAGGGTCCTTAGCCCGTGCTAGCAAAGCCCCGGGAATCCAGGGCAGTCAGACAAGAAACCCAAATAAAGCTCAAAAAGACGAAAAGAAAAGGGGAAGGAAATCCACAAACAAGCTCATACAAGAAATAGGAAACTTCATGGTAAACTCAGGGCAAATCCACCTGATCTCGGACAGCTTCCCTCCTCTCCCCACCCCCCTGTCACTATGAAGATCATATCTTGGAACATCAGAGGCCTCAACGGACGTAGCAAACAAAAAATGCTATGAGAACTGATCTTAGTGGAAACGCCAGACGTTGTATTATTACAGGAAACAAAATGTACCTCAGAAGACATTGATCGACTACTTCCCTACTGTTGGAGGCAAGGGGGAGCAGTCTCAATCGACGCCACAGGAACGGCTGGAGGATTGGCTATCCTCTGGAACACCAACGATGTACTGATGGAAAACTTTCGCACAACCAAATGGTCAATCACAACAGATTATAGGCTCATTGGCTCAAACAAGCCTGGACATCTGACCAGCGTCTACAGCCCGGCCAGTCCAAGGGACAAACATGCTTTCCTTAGGAGCCTGAGTTACTTGTCCAACCTCACATAGTATAACAGATGGATTGTTGGCGGTGACTTTAACATCATCCGCAGCCTGAAGGAAAAAAACAGAGGATCAAGACGACTGGATCGAGACTCCTGCGACTTCAACAACCTAATAGATGATCTTCGTCTAATTGATTTGGAGGCCAACAACGACATTCACACTTGGACAAACAGAAGAACGAGAATACATCAAATAGCTTGTAAACTATACCGCTTCCTCATTTCAGAATCTCTCATGATGGACAACACTGCAATGGAATCCACTATCTTGAACCTCCCTGGTTCAGATCACTGGCCCATCCAACTATGGTTGGATGTCCTAGCCACTCCTGGAAAGAAACCCTTCCGATTTGAACAGTTCTGGCTAGATCACCCGGATTTCCAAGCAACTATCCAAGATTGGTGGAGGCAGGCAACGATCCCTCACGGATCCAAAATGTATAGATTCCAGCAAAAGCTAAAGAATCTTAAGCAAAAGCTTAAACTTTGGAATAAGCATACTTTCGGCAGCATCTTCGACTCCCAAAAATAACTGTTAGAGCAAATGGATGAGATTCAGCGCCAGATCAGAGAGCAAGGGCTAACAGATGAGCTAAAAGCCCAGGAACTCAGAGTGAATCAACAGATTGAAGATAGGAAAAGACAGGAAGAGATACTGTGGAAACAGAAGTCGCGTATTCAATGGCTCAAGGAAGGGGAACGCAACACCAAATTCTTTCACCGAACTGTTATCCAGAGAAGGCACTCTAATAAGATCACGCATCTCATCTCGGATGAAGGAGAAACCATTCACTCCTATGCTGATTTGGAAACAAACTTGATCGAGTATTTTCAAGACCTCCTCACAGAGCCCATCCCAGATAGACATGAAGCAATCAATAAGGTTACAAGGCATGTGCCCTCCCTGGTAACCCAGGAGAAGAACACAGCTCTTCTCCGACCCTTCACAATCGAGGAAGTAGATCAAGCGCTTCAGGACACCCCTAAGTGGAAGGCTCCTGGCCCTGACGGCTTCACCAATGACTTTTTCCACTATTGTTGGCCGATGATCAGGACAGAGGTTTGGGAAATTCTGGAAGACTCTAGAGTCACAGGGAAGGTCCTCCAGGCTCTCAATGCCACTTTTCTCACCTTAGTTCCCAAAGAGGGGCAGGCACATAGGCCCAAGAAGTATAGGCCTATAGCTCTCTGCAATGTCATCTACAAACTCCTTACAAAAGTAATAGCCCAGAGACTCAAGCCGATCTTACCAACAATCATATCCCCAGAGCAATTGGGATATGTCGAGGGTAGGCAAATCCTGGATAGCATCATTTTGGCTCATGAAGTAATTCACTCCTTGCAGAGAACCAAAACCCCAGGTATGCTCCTCAAACTAGACCTCTCTAAAGCCTTTGATAAGATAAGCTGGGAGTATATGTGTGCAATGCTTTTAGCTTTTGGATTCAATCAAAACTGGGTAACTTGCATTTTAAATTTAACCTCCTTGGCTTTCTTTTCTCTTCTCATCAATGGTGTACCCTTGAGACCCTTCTCCCCCTCAAGAGGGATTAGACAGGGCGATCCCCTGTCCCCCTTCCTCTTTATTATCATGGGCGAAGGACTCAGTCGCTCCATCCATGCTGCATTAGAAAACAACCTTCTGACAGGTTTACCCCTGCACAACATCTCACCCCCTATCTCGCATAGCCAATTTGTGGATGACACTCTCTTAATGGGCAGCCCTACTGTACGAGAAGCCAACTCTCTCCAGGGGATTCTCCAAACCTTCTCTGATGCCTCAGGTCTGAACTGCAACAAGGATAAATCCCAAATCTTCTTTTTTAACATGCCTCCTCAGATCCAGCGTCACATCTTGGATATCCTTGGTTTCAACAGAAGCTCCCTTCCGTCCAAATACCTTGGCATTCCCTTGATTGACAATGCCCTCCGGAATTCCTCCTGGGAACACCTTTTGTCTTCCTTCTCCAAAAGGCTCTCCTCATGGACCTTTAGAGCCTTAAACCTTCCCAGTCGTCTCGTTCTGCTCAAAGTTGTTCTTCAAGCTCTCCCGATCTATGCTTTTTCCGTGCTGGCTGCCCCAAAGTTCGTCCTCACTACCATCAAAAGCTTACAAAGAAACTTCATTTGGCAAGGCCTCAACAAAGAGAAGAAGATAGCACTAGTTAGTTGGGAAAAACTCTGTAGGCCCAAAGAACAAGGAGGCCTGGGATTAAGAGATCCCTCTATAATGAACAAGGTTCTCAGTGCCAAAATTTGGTGGCGATGGTTAAAAAACCCCAAAGATCTTTGGGCTAAACTATGGAGGAAGAAATATGCCCCCAATATGGCAGAGAAGAACCTAATCCGATGGAATGGGGATAACCCGGGCTCTTTAATTTGGGCAGTGGCCAAGCAAAATATACAGATGGTTACTCAACATGCTTTCTGGGAGATAGGGAATGGGGAAACGACTCTGTTCTGGCAAGATTCCTGGCAACAGTGGCCAGCCCTGAGCGCTGAGGATTGGGCCCGTGACATTTGCACTCAAGCTACACGGACAGGCCTGTCAAAAGTAGCGGACTACTGGCAGAACAATCCCACGGAGGACACCTGGCGCTGCTGGCATTTGGATAGGGAGCGCATTAACCTCGAGTGGTCGGTCGATCTGGGACCTCTGCAAGAAGAGCTGACTAAACGAAAAATTTCCATAATTGCAGGTGAAGATATTCTTCGGTGGGGATACAGGCCATAGGGATCCTTCAGCACGCGGGAAGCCTATCAAATTAAAGCTCAGTCAGACCCCCCCCCAGCGTCGAAAGTTTGGCAAAAAATTTGGAATCTTAAGCATTGGCCGAAAATCACTCTTTTCCTTTGGCTGGTCTCACACTCAAGCATTCTAACCTGGGACAATCTCTTGAAGAGAGGTTTTGTGGGACCCTCCTTATGCATACTTTGTGGAGAGGCAGAGGAAACCATGAACCATCTCCTCAATACGTGCCCTTACACAACTCAAATCTGGGATCAAGCAACGCTCATCATGCGCACCTCGAACCGCCTCAGAGACAACGTCCTCGCAACCATTACGAATTGGAGAGATCAAGCTTTCCAATCTCCCCTTCTCAACCGAATCTGGCAACTTCTACCCGGCTTTATCCTTTGGAAAACTTGGAAAGAAAGAAATAGAAGAATATTCAGTAACACCTCTCTCCCGTGGCAACAATGCTGGCGTTAGTGCCAACGCAACATCTTGGAAACTCTCCTCCTCCGGAAATGGTCCGACGTAGACTCAGCTTGCTCCCCCTCCAAGCTCCCCATCCTCCGGTACTGGACNCCCCTTTCTCCCACCATCCCTTCGAGCCACCCTTCCCTTTGGTCTCCTCCCCCAGAGGATTTTGTCAAGCTCAACTTTGACGGAGCCTCTAAAGGCAATCCCAGAGCTGCAGGATATGGAGTGGTCTTCCGTAACCATCATGGGCACATCCTCGTCATAGGCGCAGGCCCCCTCGGACATTCTACGAACAATGCAACAGAACTCTGGGGTCTTATCAAAGGACTGCAACTGGCCATCAAAAATAATTTTACAAAGATAATCATCGAGGGGGACTCCCAAGTCATCATTAGCTTGCTGCGTAGAATCTTAAATGGGGCAAACCCGGACAACATTTCGCCCAGCTGGAGACTGTCACATGGCCTACAGATCATTGCAGGTCTACTGCATTCAAATCAGGTTATCATTCCCACACACATCAGGAGGAAGGCGAATCAAGTTGCGGACGAACTGGCTAATCTGGGTACCAACTGAAGAGGACCAGATCTTCAGTGTAATTCAGCCCAGGATCAGGATCACCCTATCCTCCAACAATGTATTCGCAAAGATGGAATGGTAGATGTTTCCCCAGATGGGGTGTTAGTGCGGTCACCGTGGCATGCGATGGGAGAAGGCACCAACCATCGAGGCATGGAGCCACGTGATGGGCTTGTGCCACAACCTGCCACCCTCCCTTGAGTTTAAATGGACTTAACTGCGATACGAGGGAGCATTTATGCAGTCCTCTCCCCTTCTTAGCGATTTCGAATGGTTTGGCTCACAATGCTTGTCTTTTACCTCCGCTTGCTGTCCGCAGGGCTCATCCCTTCGCAGCACAGGCTTGACTCTGCTCGAATTCTCTGGGTCAATGCCCCCCCTGCCATTCTCCTTCACCAGGTGCTCTTAGTCTCTGCTGCTAGTCACACTGTGCACCTTATGACTCGACCAAGGGGAAGACCGAGGAGGGGCTCTCCCTGGAAGCCTCGTCGGCCCTCGATCACGCCTCCTGACTCGCCCTCCATCTGTTCTTCCCCCTGCCTTCAGTCTGATTTTATCTCTGCTTCCTCGCAAGTTCCACAGAACGCGCAGTTCAATTCTCTGGCCATAATCCCCCGGTCGCCAAATTCACTCTTGCGACACTTTCAAGACCCCCCGGTGAATCCCTTGGCCCCCACGCCAATCCTTGACCCTCTGGGCAACTTAGGCTGCGACCCTTCTCCTTATGGTGCGCCTAAGAGGGCTGGGCACCATTTCACTGACTCCTTCGATAGGGCGCAGTTCAGAGACCGCCTGATTGTATTGCACGACCTGGTCTTTGAACTCAGGCAGGGGGTGGCGGATCTTCATTTTCGCCTACAGGCTACAGACGAAAAGGTGGCGATCTTTCTTCAAATTATCTCCTCCATGCATGAGGCTCTTTCCTCGGACCTGGTTGAAACTACTCCAATGGAGGAACCCGTTGTCGCTACAGGTGAAGGTCTGGACAAGGTGCAACACCCAGCAGAAATGGAACGAGAGAAGGATGAGCAAGAGAGAAACACTGATGGAATTGCGTGCGACGAGGAAGGGGGAAGGCAATGGGCAGACCAGACGATGTATGTTGAGGAAGAGCCTTGGATAGAGGACCTCCACGCCACGTGGTCAAGCTATCTGCCAGGTGTCTAGGTCTTTAGTGTTTTTCAAGGCTTGTCAGTCTTTTAGTCTTAGATGATAAACAGTTTGAATACTGTCTTTTTATTAGCTTAACATATGACTTGTTTGACTCATTGGCTGGCTAGACTGGTTTCCCCTTTGTTGGGGCAGTCCAGTAACTGCATCATGGATATCTCTGTATTTTGCAACTCTACTTCAGCTTTAGAAGGCTCTTAATATACATATACTCCTTATTTACAAAAAAAATGAACATTCATCAATACTTGCATAAGATATTCAAAGCTTGGGTACACAAAGGAATGAACAATGAATTGGGAAAATCCAAAGTATCCTGAAAATAATAGATCTCCCATGAGTACCAATGACATTCATCAATATTTGCATAAGATATTCAAAATCCAAAACCATAAACAAATAGATAACCAAGCTCTACTCAAGGATAACTCTTTCAAATACAAAGAAAATATTTTTTATTTGATATCTTGGAGGGATTAACCCCTCTCATTTATAATAAGAAATCCACTAGGCCTACTAACTATAGCATGTGTGATGTGCAAAAGAGGTAGGTGGTTTCATAACAAGTTGCCCCTATTTAGTTTTAGATGTAGAATTCATTATATATATTTCATTATATGACACCGCCTAATTTTCATATAATGCACGATATGCTCTAAAAAACAAATAATCAATAAGTTCAATGTTTCATGTTGATTCAACACAAAAGGGCACAGGTTCAGTATATAATGAAATATTGAAAGAGTTGACTTTTTAATCTCTCACACACATATATAACCTTAATGACCTAAGTCAATATCACACCACCATCACTCCTTAAGTTTTGCTCCGGGGGCAACAAAATGACATTTTGATAACCCCCCTTTACAACATTCATCCCCATACAAAATATGCAATTTGATAAATTCAATATCTATCAATGATTTGGGGATGATGTCTTGAATATGATAGTACTCCACATGAATATCACTAAATTCATATTAACTGTCAAAACAATGACAAGTCCTTACCATGATGAAGATCTATTGAGATCTCAATGAAGATAAAATCTTTAGAACTAGAACCTCACAAAAACCTTCCCATGAACCTCTTTGGAATTAGCGAAGCAAACATGATTTGAAAGGGAGAGTGTTGTGTTAAAATTATAGTCTCGAAAACACCACCTTATGAATCTCTTTATAATCAATGAAACAAACATAGGTTTGAATAATATGCATAAATGGTCCAGGGGAAATATTCAAGAATTGACAAAGATGATGGCAAAAGCATGTTGATGCTGAAAGTGATTGCATGAAGATGCCTATAGGAAGAGTGTTGATGATCAACAAAAATGATTTATGCAAGCAACTCAATACAATTTACCATGAGGTATTGGATCAAAACACTTAAGAAATGTTCATGACAAGACGATGTTCCCATCATAAAGTGTGCATCTGAAAGAAAGAAAGGGTGCCATCAAAATTGTCAAGAAGAGACTATTAATACAATGAGCTAATCATTAAAAAGAGAAATGGGGAATGCATGTTTGTACAATGAACGAAAACTATAGAGAGGTTTCCCTTAATCAAGAGTTTAGATGTCACTATGATCGATCATCAATCCATCCACAACTATTCTTGATAGTCGATACTAATCCAAAATTGTCCTTCTATGGCTATTAACTATTGATTTGTGTACGAAATTATGACAATAAGAATGTTGATACTTAGGTGAAGAGAGAAATGTCTCCAGTCACTATGATTAGGATGTTGATAAAACTTGGGTATGGATGGTGAGGAATCTTGGTTTCATTGATCAATAGGTGAGAGATAGTTTCAATTGATCAAAAGGTATAAGCTTTGGTCCTTGTGGATGCATAATAAAATAAGTAGGTGGTATGAGTTTTGTTTCTTATGAAGTGGTAGAAGTAACATGGGTTATACATATGACACTGAAGTTACAACATATCCAAGGCTTATTCTTGTTAGTCCTATTTCAAGGCTTATTGAATTAACAAGTAGTCAATCCATGTTTCCCAAGTCCATAACTTGTATAGCCCATCTAAAGAAGTAACTTAGAACCAATACCTTTTATATGCTTCATGAAATTCAAAGGTGTTTCCACATAAATAACTAACATTGCAAGAGTAGTTTCTTTAAAAGAGAATTGGATATCATATTGTGAAGTGTGAAGTACCTCTTCCTTCTTTTTAAAATTCTTGAATTCATTGATATTTATATAATGTTTTAATTAAGGTCGTGGAAATTTTATATGGACTAAATAGTTGAATTTTGTTGTTACATAGCATGATACTATAATTCCATTAGCTAGATGGGAAGTCTTAAATCTTAGGTTATGATACAATATTGAATTTTAGGTGTAAACAAATGTACTGTACTATATGATTTCACACAACCTTGCATATGACAAAATATGCACTCAAAATAAAATAACCAATGAGCTCAATGTTTAGGGGTGATTTTATAGAGCATAATGCCCATATATAATGAGATACTGAAGGGATTGTAACCTTTTACACCTAAATATTGTTGGGGCAAAGTTGATCAGACCAGGGTCCTCCTTAGGTTACCAACAAAAGGTACCGAGTAGTCTAGAGCGCTGCCATTTTCATATTCTCCGAAGAGAAGAAGTCTCACCCGAATCACAACCAAGACAAGAAGATAGGGAAGGGTAAGGAGAATACTTAGGTAGATCTCCAGAATCATCAAGATTCAACATAGTCTTGCGCGAGATGAACTAACAAGTAGCAGATCTGAA
>SNQJ01S0099343.1:6072-21922 GCA_010110895.2 Picea sitchensis | reverse complement strand
TCAGTCCAAATGGCACCACTACAAATTCATAATGTCCATACCTAGTCCTAAAGGTTATCTTATGAATGTCTTCTTCCTTGATTCTTACCTGATGGTGTCCCGCCCTTAGGTCAATTTTTGAAAATATCTTTGCTCCTCTTAGCCGATCAAAGAGGTCATCAATTCGGGGTAGAGGATACTTGTTCTTCATAGTGTACTTGTTCAGTTGTCAGAAGTCAATACACAACCTCAAGGTTTCATCCTTCTTTTTGACAAAAAGTATTGGTGCTCCCCAAGGTGAAACACTTGGACGTATGTACTCTTTCTTCAACAATTCCTCGAACTGCATTTGTAATTCTTTTAACTCTAGTGTGCTCATTCTGTATGGTGTTTTTGACACCGGGGCAACTCATGGCACTAAATCAATTGAGAAATCTATCTCCCTCCTTGGTGGCAATCCTGGTATTTCTTGGAATACATCTTCAAATTCTTGTAGCATCGAGAAATCTTCAAGGCTTGGCCCTTTTGTATTATTTGTCTCTTCCACATGAGTTGCATACAGTTGACATCCTTTCCTAAAACAACTTTTCAGTTGTAAGGCTGAAATTTCCTTTATAGAGATGGGTCTTGCAACTCCTTTCATAGTGCTCTAATTTCCATTTCCATCAAGACATGTAAATGTCTTGTTATGAAAATCTAGGACATCATGATGCTTGTCCAACCAATCCATTCTAATCAGAGTATTATAAGACCCCAATGGTATGATATTTAGATCAATACTAGTATTCACACCATTAAGGATTATGGAACAACTTTTGACCATGTCATGGATTCTTCTTTTGGTTCTAGTGGCTAACTGAACCAAACTTTCTTTTCCAAGTTTACTTTTCTCCAATTGTAATCTATCCACTATCGTAGGATCAATGTAGCAATGACTTGATTTTTAATCAATCATAATAGCAATAGGCTCATTTATGATTTTACCTTCCACCTCAATCATATTGGATTGGTACTTTGCTTGTCGATCATTTAAAGCTGCATAGATTCTTCCCATATCTTCTACTGTCGTAGCCTCTTGGTTGTTGTGCACAGTCTTCACTCTATCCTTTCTGTGTGGGCAATACTTGTACATGTGATCTTCCTTGCATCCCCAACAATGATTGGTGGTCTTCCCCTTTTTCCCAAGGGATCTTCCTTCCTTGAATCCCCCTTAGAATATTGATATTGATGATTTCTATTAGGCTCATTCTTATTGAAGGGAGGTTTGAATCCTTTCCTCCTCTGATCGGACTCCACATTCTTTTTGTCCTTCCAAGATTTTTGCAGAGATTCTCTTCCCTGACCTTGCTCATACAGGTATTTATCCTTCCTGATGGCCTCGGTCAAGGCCTTGGGTTCATCATACTTTATATTTTCCTTATAAAAGGCTAGCAGTCCACTTAGAAATCTCTGTATTTTCACTTTCTCATCACCAATGAACCTGGCATATTTTAATAATGCTAAGAACTTCTTCTCGTATTCTTCCATGGTCATGCTTCCCAATCGGAGTTCAAAGAACTCCTACATTTTCTTGTCATAGAAATTCTCTGAGAGGTACTCCTTCGGGAAGTACTTCTTGAACTGTTTCCAAGTGATCCTACTTTCATTAACATGTTCCACTTGCTTCATTTGGTCCCACAACATTGCAGCTTTCCCGTGTAAATGGTAGGTGGAAATCCTAACTTCTAGGTTGGATGAATAGTTATGCAACTGAAAATATCTCCTGAGCCCAAGAAACGATGCTTCGACATCATCTTCCTTTTCTATTTCACCCCCAAAGGAAGGTGGCTTGAGCTTCCTCAACTCTCCTTGCAAACTATCTACCTCTTGTTTCCTTCTTTGGTGTCTAACATGAGACACCTTTGGATATCTTACGGGATCATCTGCTGCATAAAACTTTCTTTCTGAGTAAGGAGGTGAGTGATGTCCATGAGCTCTGATAGCACTTCTAGAATAACCAACTCTTCCATGATCATCCCATATTTCATGGCACCTACCTTCTTCCTCTTGTCTCGAGTTTGATCCCTTCTTCGTTTGTCTTTGCAATTGATTTAAGCTCTACAAAACTCGAGAATTTATCTAAATTTTCTCTCTCATCAGTCTCTTGTTGTCTGCTTTGTAGCTCTTCACTTCCATCTCCAGGCTTCTTATCGTTTCTATTAATGTTTCATGTTCTCCTTTTCCCTTGCGTCCATTGGACTTTGTCTATGCATTACCAACTCTGGTATTCTGGCCTTCAGTCTCCTTATCATGATTGGAGGCTCCATCGCCTTCTTCCTTTTCCTCAATATGCATCTTGAGATGATGTGATTAAGCCCCTTAATTTTGCAAAATGTGCAAGCGACCATTTTGTTAGAATTATGCATATGATAAAAAAAAATTGCCAAACCATGCTACATGTCTCTTTCTTTTTTTTTGTTCATGGAGATCATATCCCATTCTCTGAAAATAACAATGTCATGTTATCCTTGGCTGACACATAATTTCATCCTGCGCAGGCGCTTCTTTCAAACCACCTTCTTAGGTGGCCATGACTAGAAACCATGGCTAAATCCTTCCTTAGCACTTTTCTATATCGAGGACAACCAATCCGGCCCTTAGCCCTCCTTCCCTCAGCTCTCAATTTGCATATGACCATGGTCATGAACCTGCGCTTAGCTGGAAAAATGTTTGTCCAAAGCTTTGGGACTTCGAAACTTTCAACCAGGGCTGGATCAACGGTCCTCGTGCTCTTTCACAATTAATGATCAAGATCCACTTCGAGACTCCAGGCTTCAGGAGTCTCAACTTTCCTCGATTTCCTCCTCTCAGAACGCTTTTACCCGAAGTTCATGATCTGCCGACGGGTGTCCTCCCATAGATCAGCAACTATGAATCGCTTCAGCTCTTCGGGCTTTAGAAGTTTGAAAATTTCCTCTTGCGCTTTCTCCCTGAGTGCTTTCACCCAAAGTCGACGATCCTTCGATGTGTGTCTTCTAGAATCAACGATCGATATGTACTCCGACCTTCAGGCCTTCGGGAGTTTTCGACCCAATGCAACCTATCAAATTTCTCCCCTCTGGAGTGCCCAGTGTCCGAACTGCACGATCTGTCACCATGTGGCGGAATACTGGAAGCATACACGTGGTGCAATCAAGCAGGTGACACATGTCACGTCCTAGCTGACACTTCAATCATCCGCATGCTCAAAACTTACTGACATGTGGTGCAGATCCCATGTGTCCACATCATCCCCAGCGATGTCCACAAGCCATGTCACTTCGAAAAATTTTGGGGTCCACATCGCCTCATAGTGATGTCATCGTGCCCCACCACTTCGGCTCTTCATGATTCGAGACTTCGCGAGTTTCCACACTAGCACACTTCCAATTCTTTCGGACTCTAATTTCCTAAATTGACCAAGCTGTCGCCATGTGTCTCCCTTATCGAACGACCCATATTAACCTTGGACTTTGGGACTTCGGAGGTTACCGCTGCAAGGATCAACGACTGTAATTCCTTCGGGCCTTCGGATTTTGGAAGACTCAAACCTCAAGTTTTTTCCGAAATGTTCTTATCCAAAGCTCACAATCTACTGACGTGTGTCTCCCACAGATCGATGGCTACAATTTCTTCGGGTCCTCAGATTTCGGAAATCTCAACCCTCAAACTTCATTTTTCCCTGAAGTGCGCAGATTTTTGCCGCATGTCCTCCTGGATCGGACGACTACGATTCACTTCAGATCTCCGGGGTCCGGAAATATTGATTCTCAACTTATCCTCGCTCGCCTTTTCCCAGAGCGCTTTCACCTGGAGCACACTATCGGTTGACGCATGTCCTCCTACAGATACTTCTGCTCTTCAGAGGTTCATCACTCGAGCACTAGCAAGTCACATCACTGCATACATTTCAATTTGCAGGGGCACGCATCGACAGTTTGGAGTAACCCACTTTTCACCCCGCAATTCTCTTGATGCTGACACATAACCCTTTAGTGAAATCGTGGTTTGGATTGCGGGATCGTCTTGGGGAATTATTTCCCGTGCAACTTGGTTCCCCACAATGCCTCTTGTTCGTTGATATCTCTCTCCAATGGGATCCTATAGTGGCGATCGCTCTTGAATTCAAAGTGGACGGTCATGATCCTTCGAACCCCTTACAACGGATCTCTAACGATCTAACTCCTACGTAGATCTATGATGCCATTCCTCCTGACATTTTCAAATTCGTGGTTAGAGTTCGATCTTGACCACGAGACTCTAAACAATAGACCCAGCACATACCGGCCCGATGTTTTAACCAGAAGCTCTGATACCAATTTGTAGCATCCCCAGCCACCCACAGGTTAGGGTATGCTACCTTAAAGCCCAACATTGGACTTTGTACTCTTACCGGTAGCTTGTTATTTAATAAGGATACATAAGATAAAGATTTAATGACATGCACATAAATATCCAACAAGAATGCATAATCTAAGATTTAGTTAAATGATAATTAAAATACACAACGGAATACATTCATACACAGATAATAATATCACAACAGAGATAACTTATCTTTATAAAAAGACGACATCAATTGGCTGCAGACCAAGGACGTTCCACCCAACCGTAGAAACCACTGCTCTAAATCTCAACAGTAGTGTCAACCCAGAGCCAGGGCTATGAATCCAAAAGGATGGTTCCAGAGTGTTCTTGGGTTCCCAAACCAGTCAACTCTCAAGCTCTCACAGGTTTTCCAGCACCCACAACAATCCAAATACCCAACTCTCTTCTACCCAACTTGTACCACCCGAGAGAATGGACCTCCACCTTTCTCTGCCACACAGTCCCTCAGGCAATCCTTCTCCTTTATCCAGGGCCTCCAACACAACTGGTCCAGAATATAAATGCTGGAACTCTTAGGACTCGCAGTTGTGAGAAAAACACAGCACAGGCCGACGCATCTCAGACATGCAGGCCCCAGGTCAGGGCTGGATTACACCAGCGACCATCACAACCAACTATCCCATGAATAATTCTTCAGTAGTTCCTTTCCCTTTACCAAGCCAAGACGTAGGTGAGGATGGATCGGTGAATGGGTAAGTGAGTGCATGAAAGGACGTGAGGGAAAGAATGGTACAAATGCAGAAGTGAAGGAGCAGATGAGCCAACAACCAACCCCACATTCAGACCAGGGATGGGTGTAAGTATTTTCATGGGGTATCAAGAACCTCTTGGCCTTCCCCAAGAAGCTCACATAACTGATCCCCTCCCTTAGGCAAAAAAGGTAATTAACATAGGAATAAACATTTATCCCCTCAAGCCCCCTCTCTTGTGGAATCATAGCCCCATATAACTCTATCCTTGTCTGTCTAGCAGCCAACAATGTGTTTATTATTAATAATTATCAAAACATTACATTTCTTGGGCACTCGGGCCTCTCAACATTGTAACAACACATTATTTAAAAATGGGGGTTTAAAACCTGGGTTGTTACACCATTCATAACTAATAGTAAAGACAACGGAGTTGCGACAACATTTACAAATAGCTATAATGTATTGATATTATCATACATGAAGAATTAAAGTAAAATGGAAATTCATAACGATAGACATAGAATTACACGGAATATTTCAAAATTGTAAGTCCTTCCATATATTATCATCAAAATGGTTTCTCAGATACAATCCTACAGATACAATTCATTACTCTATTACAATCTTCCCTGGCTCTAAACTCATTCCTCAAAGCTCTATCTACCCTTTTCCCAAAATAGATTACAATAACATAACCTCAATGGAGTGAAATATAATCTCGTCTAACCCCTTTACAATCATATACATCTTGTATATATAACCTAATTGAGATTTTTTGTTTGAGACTTCCCATGCTTTCTTGTTCTTGTTCTATTGTAGCTTATTTCTCCTTGTTGGTGTTGTGATGTCCCTCTTTCCAACCATTTTTTGTTTCCTCGCTTGCTATGTTGTCCAACTCCTTTGTGGCTTGCGCAACTGGTGTTTGAGAAAAATTGAGACTGTAGTCTTCCTTGCGCAACTTCTAATAAAAAAAACTAAGGGCCCAACAGGTTCCGACCACAATCCTTGACTCGTCCTCCAGTGAATTGGTCGATTCTTCTGTGATCTCTGGTTTGGACGATTGCTTTCCTTTTTCCTCTGTCTCTACTTTGCTTCCATCTTCTTCTTGCGCTCTTTCCTTTTCCGCCTCTTCAAATGAAGGGCCCAACTCTAGGACTAATTCTAGGGCTCTTTTCCTTACTCCTTGAAAGATGAAAATGTTTCTTGCCACTTCCTGGCAAGGAGTGAATATTCAACTACGAACTACTGAGTTGCGTCTATAATGCATCCCTTAGGATTGGATGTGAACAGGGAGTTCCACTCTGAATCAGTTGTAGCATCTACCTAATGCATATGTATGAGGTTGTCTGAACGAAAGGTAGAAACTACCGTAGCTCTTTCTTAGCTACTAACTGCACTTCAAATAGAGCATTCAGCTCGTTGTCCGCATGTTGGATCTGGTCAAATTTTTCCTAAGGGTCCATGGTGACAAAAAATTCCTCATTAAGTGACTATATCTTTGTCCGCACATCCTCCAGATTCTGGTTGTGCCTTTCAATGATACCCATCCAATCGCTAACTTCGTGAAATATCCTTGTGCATTCTATTGTTCGTTTGTGCAATGTTACTCTCGCGTTATTTCCTTCAAGCACTATTTTTTCCATTTGCTCTTGAAGCTTATTGGGTTGTTGTTATGCTTCACGCTGAATCTCCCACAACTGTGCTTCAAGTTTCTCTGTGTGAATGTCTAGCTCTGACCATGCTCCCTGGAGTATCTCAATCTGCTACTCAGGCTCGCCTGTTGCACTGGACTCGGGCAGTTGCGGTGCTTCCTTTCGAATATCTGGCTAGGCTTCTGCAAACTTCTCCTGAACTATTTCCAATTTCTACTCCTCTTGGATCGTTGTGTATTCTTCTTGTGTCTTGTGTGCTTGGGTGAGGAGTACTTCTTCCTTTGCAAACTCTGCATCCCTTTCAGCCTGTTGGAGCCTCTGCTCCAGTTGATCCGTTGAGGCTCTGATCATCCCTACTAGCTGTGATGACGACCAATGAGTGAGGTCAACAAAATAAGTGGTGGCCTCCTTGGGTACTCTGACCTACAATGGGAGTCCACTAGTTTTTGAGTGTTTTGAAGGTGTTTCCACCTCTTCCTCCCCTGTAGATGGAACTTGTGCAAGTCTCATCCTCAATGTTGATGGAATGAATGGTAGCACTTCTGTTCTTTCCAGACAGAGCTACATCATCTCTATGCACTACTGTGGGTTCTGGAGTACTAGATCCATTTTCTCCTACAACGACGTTGCAGTCTCTCTTGATGCAGTTTCAGGTTCCTTCTGAACCTATGGTACTCCTACCTCTTTCTGGACCTCAACCTCTAGGGTTGCGCTCCTTTGGATAACACCATCAACATTGATCATTGAGGGAGTGCACTGAGGAATTGGGACTTGCAACACTGGTACTGTTTGAATCTTCATTGAATGTGGAGAGTCCTGAATTGGTACAAAAGGAATAATCTGTTGGCTCGAGACTTCAGGGTTTGGACCAATGAGTTCTAGTCTAAGTTCGGGTAGTTCGGGGGGGTCCAACTGCATGGGTTCCGGTTCAGTGGTTTGGGGTGGGATGGTTATTTCTCGAGGTGGTGACTGAGGTTGTGGGGGTGATGGGGTTTGTTCGGTAATGATGGTGGTGGATGGAGTGGTATTAGGTTCAGGATCATCCTGAATTTCGATTATCATTTGGGTTGCTCGAGTATGAGGGATGGTTGATTATATAGGCTGAGGGTTCAGGATCTTTATAGGGGAGATCCCTTTCATGGATTTCTTGACCAATGGGTCTCCACTAAAAGCCTCGTTTAGGATGTCATTGACATCTTTACCTTTCAACATGGCTTGCTCTAGAAGTTGTGGGAACACGAGAAATGTCCTCTTATTGCGTTTCAGTGACTGTGTCTCTTCCTCCTCCTCCTCTGAGTCCGTATGCATTGGATCCTATTTCTTCTTCTCCTCTGGGCTCAAGCTTAGTCCTACCCTTTCTTCATGTCCCTTTTTCTTCAAAATCTCCGCCAGTAGCAGGTAGTGCATCCTTGACTTGCGCAGGTTGCATTTCACTCATGTCCATGACATGAGCTCCTTGTCAAAGGCCTCATCTAGATAGAATGACAATATTCAAGAGTGGAAGTCTTCTCTCTTGGCATGCATTGGCCAGACAAAGGCATGGTGGTGGTTCATGCTGAGCACAATGTTTCATGTGTTAAGGTTGAGCAATTCCTAAGGTATGTGCAACCTCTAAGTGGCGTCAAGCAACCGGTTATACCATTTTGAGAATGTCGCGTTGTTGAATGCAGTGTTCTCCGAGGCCGACCTTGAGTGCCATGACTCAAACATATTTTCTAGTTGGCCTTTGTTTGTTGGTGATAGCAGTCTTCCTGAAGGTGGTATCCACTTCAACATGATGAATGCAATTAGCAGGTATATGTAGGTGAAGGTGTCGCCCTTCTCCTATGCTTCTTCGCATGCTACCATGAGTTCTTCTAGCAAGTAGCTGTACCAGTTGAATATTGCTCCATTGGCACAAAAATCCGCTACCGACAAGGAATCCAATGTGCACTCACCCTTGTAGTATGACTGCATCACCTTTCTAGAAATCACATAGCAAGTTGCTCTAACTGTCTCGGGTAGAATGGGGTCAATCTTGGTTGTGTGCACCCCCTCTCTGAGTATGAAATCGTTCATACAAGTTGAGTTCTCCCTTTTTCTTCCCATGTTTACTGGGACCTTGAAATCCTTTTGATACATCCTCTCCTTCAATGGAGATGCCCGTGAATTGGTGGATATCCTTTGTATGTATGGGATACTGCCTGTCAATCCATAAGCTCTTGTCATGTACATGACTGATGAGAAACTTAGTACATCGCGCAACCTCACCTGTAGTGCTGAAAATTGGCAAGTCCTAGAGATTCATAATGGTGGAGTTGAAGAGGTTGATGAACTCTGGGTTCGAAATGAACTGCATCCCTGCCAATTCATCTGGAGCCAGATTCCAGAACACATCGATGTTCAATTGTGGGAACCAGACTTGTTCCGTTAGGTCGAGGTCGAGGAGTTTCACCTACTCAACCTTTCCCTTGAGATCGCCCACGATCTCGACCTGGGGATCACATGGATCATCCGACATTGCGTCTTTAGAAACTGAACTTCTGCTTCCCGTAGCTCTCGACATAGTGACTTTGGACTGTCAACAGACTTCAACATGCTAATTGGGATTCAAGATCGCGACTGAGGGTTGAGGGATTGCACAGGCATGAGTAAAATTCAGAAATTGCAAGGCACTAAGTTCTCTCTGGGAAGCAATACGTCTTACACCGAGTTCACACAACCTTATACTCAGGATTAGTTGGAAAGTTTTGCAATAACTGCTAAAGCCACTCATCATTAACCCTATAGACACAACTTGGAGCTGAGTTATCTGACGAGACTATTTAATGGGATAAATCTATCATGTGATCCTGGCATTTACTAAGCAAGTTGGTCACACACGTGGACATCTTTGGACCTTACCATTTGAACAGATGTGAATCTTGGCGTGAATACCAATGACATCTTCGTGTATCGCGGCTTTATGGTTTAACAAAGTTCGGACGGGTTACTATAGCGGTCATAAAGGCTATGAATGGACTGGGTTTGTGTGGTACATGGACTAGGATTGCATTCAGATTCGCTCTCCCTTCGACCACAAAGGGGTCCCTGTCACATTTAATGACTGTATTTAATGGACTTATGGATCTTCTGATTGTACACTACTAAGTAAGAGGTTCTGCACCACAATAACACTTGGACGAAAAAAATGAAATACATGTCACAACGCAACAATGCAAACTCCAACTTTATTAACTGAATTCACAGAAATTGCACAAAAATTCAAATCTAACTACTATACATGCTCCTTTGGACTAGAGCAGTAGTCCTTTAGCTCAGTTCTGAAAAACATAGTGTTTTAGGCGAGCACCATTCACCCATCCTGGTCGAAGTATACCATCCACTTGCGCAAGTTTGACTACTCCAGATGGTCGGATCTCCACAACTATAAATGGTCCCAACCAATGAATGCACAACTTGCCTGTATGTTTCTGGTATTGATTGTCATAAAGTAGGACCTTATCTCCTTACACAAATGTTTTAGTCTTAATTTGCCTGTCATGCCAAGCTTTATGCCTTACTTTCTCAATTGATTGATGAAAGTTTGCTAAAAACCTGGTCTCATCAAGTTCTTGTAACTCCGCAACCCTCCGTGCGACTGATTCATCCTCTGACATGTGTGTAATCTGTGCAATGTATAGACTCGGGGTAATGAATTGTTCAGGTACCACAACCTCTTTCCCATAGACTAGCTGAAATGGAGTATACTTGAGGAGTTTCTTTGTGGTTGTCATGCAAGCCCATAAAAATGTTGGGACTCTGTCATCCCAATCTTCCCTATTTTCACAACAAAACTTATTTAATCCTCTCTCCATAATCTTATTAAACGCCTCTATTGTGCCATTAGCTTGTGGATGGTAGGGGCTACTTTTATGATGTTGGATTAAGAACTATGATGTAATATTTACTATTGTACTACTAATAAAATGACCACCTTGATCACTGGTTAGGCTCCTAGGACATCCTAACCGAGTGATAATGCTTTCAAAAATAAACCTAGCAGTAGTATCGATCGAGCAATAATGAACAGTTGCTTCCTCAACCCATCGGGTAAGGTAATCAGTTGCGGTAATAATGTACCTGGACTTTGAGTGCTTAGTCGTGGGGTTGATCGGCCCAATGAAATCAACCGCCCACTTCTCAAATGCATGCAAAGCTCGAACTGGATGAAGAGGCAATTCATCTCGTCGTGATGGCTTGCCTACTCTCTGACAGACGTCGCAAGATCTAGCATATTCCTTCGCATCCTTGAAGAGTGTGACCCACCATAGTCCATCTTGGAGGACTTTCTATGCAATGGCATTTCCTCCAACATGGCCTCCCACAACTCTAGTGGTCTTTTGTGGTCTAATACACACCTCTTGAGGATACTATCTAGGCCCAACTTATACAATTTCCCCGCAATCAATTGATAGTCTACTTCTCTAACCACCATATGACGTTTCTGAGTTGCAGAGTATGTTTCTGGGCAAACCCTTGTGCTTAATAAGACTACTATGTCGTCTAGGTATTCTGGTATAGCCTCAACCAGGAATAGGTCTTCATCTGGGAGACGATCATCGACTGCTCCACCACTTTATCCTGACTCTATTCTGGACAGGTGATTAGGGCCCACATTGCATATTCCTAGTTCGATGATTACCTCAAATGAAAATTCATGAAACATTAACAACCATCGACAAATTCTTCCTTCCAAGACAGGTTTGTTAACTTGATATTTTAACGCAGAATGATCAGTGAAAAATTTAAAATGAGATCCTAACAAGTAATGTCTAAACTTCTGCAGAGCGTAAATCATAGCTAAACCATCCCTTTCTGTGGTTGTATAGTTTCACTCAGCTTGCAAAAACTTCCTCTTTGAAAAGTAGATAGGATGGTCCATGGCTCCATCTCCTAGTTGTGATAAGATGGATCCCAGTAAAATACCTAATGCATCCACGTGCACATGAAATTCATTTTCCTAGTTCGGAAATATCAGAATAGGTGTTGTGTTGAGATTTTCCTTTAGGATGTCAAACACTTTATCACACTCTGGTGTCCACTAGAACACTTCCGAATTCCTTAGTATATTTTCTAGGGTTGAAGTAATGTTTGTATACCTTCTGATAAACCTGTGATAATACCTTGTGTGCCCCAACGTGGAGTGCAATTGCTTAATGCTCGTAGGTGGTGGCATGTTACAATGACAACAACTTTGGTTGGGTCTACCAATACTCCTTCTCAACATACTATGTGGCCTAACAGATTGCCATGTGGCACACATAAGATACACTTTCTTAGGTTCAAAGATATATGAAATTCCCTACATCTATCAAACATCATACATAGTAGCGCTACATGTTCTTTGAGTAGATTGTATACTGTCCAATCGTCCATATAAACTTCTATAAATTTGTGAATAAATTCTTGGAAGACTGCTATTACAATCCAGGGAAAAACTGTAGGGGCGTTCTTTAGGTCTAAGGGCATCACATTGTATGAAAATGACCCCCATTCTATTATGAATGTGGTCTTCCTTTTGTCTTCTTCAGAAATTCTCACTTGGTGATACCCCGAAAATCCATCTGTAAATGAGTAAGATTCTTTCCCTGCAACATGTTCTAGCACCTCACCAGTAAAAGGTGTTGGAAAAGGGTCATGCACACATGCAGAGTTAAGTCTTATGTAGTCTACACATACCCTAATGTCCTTTGTACCTTTCTTTCTCTGGATGACTATGGGGCTAACCCATTCTGCTTCTTCCACTGGAAAAATAAGTCCAGCCTCAAGCATCTTGTCTATTTCCCTCTTAACCTTCTCTTTCACCCTGGGGTTAAGACAATATGGTCTATGTCTTACTGGTTTTGATCCTGGTTTTAGTTCAATTTTCATCTCTCCAATAGCTCCTTTAATCCCTTTTAGCTCTGAAAATGTCTTTGGGAATAATTCCTCATACTCCCGCAACATACTATGTATCTCTTGGCTAGTTTGTTCATCCCAGTAATCTCCTACCATAGCTATCTTGGGTTTCTCTGTAGTTCCTATGTTGAATTTTCGCAACTTCAATGGATGATTATAAGAACTATCAATCTGGTTGGGTATGGTGTTTTGGATTTCTCTGCTTCCTTTTGTTTCCTTAATGACTAAGTTTCTCAGTTTTTCTAAATCATCTGGATTTTCCAAATCCTTCTTAATCTTATAGAATTATATAGGTGTCTTGTTCATGTCTAGGTGACGGTTAGGTTGAAACACTTGACTATGCTCTGAACATACCACTGAGTCTGATTTCCGTTCACGAACATCGGTAAAAAGTTTTTTTTTTTAATTCTTTGCAGGATTATCTTAAGCTTGGGGTACTTACTTGTAAAAGAGAAGTCCTTGCAAAATTGGTTTGCTAACATTTTTCAGTTGTTGGTTTGCCTTCTGGTCTCTTTATGCATGTACCAAGCTTTCAAAATCAGACCTAGTGAATGGGGAAATACTTGAACCCACAAGTGAGAAGGTATTTCCGCAACTTGACACTGTCTCACGCATTGTTCAATATGCGTTTTAGGATCAGACTGCCCATTGAACAGTTGCGCAACTTGAAAATCTGTCTGCATCTCTGATTTTGGTTGCTCCTTATATTGAAATCTATATTGCATATCTTGTTTCACATCCTCCTAGTTCTTAATCAAGGCTTTGTGACTAGCCCACCATCTAGCAGGGGTGTCATGGAGGGATAAGTCCAGAACTAAAATACTTTGATCCTCCGCTATCTTTTCTTCCATGCTAACCAAAAATATGTTAAGTTCTGAGGTACCATCGTATATTGGATGTTCTCTGACCTCGGTTCCAACCCATCTAGATGTTTTGAAAGTTGTGAATCTCCTTGAAAATATTTCATATGAACCTCGTTGCCAACTGTCAAATGCATGTTCTGAATCTTCATCCGTCGATTGTATGCTCCTCTAACTCACTGATCCATCAACAATAGGGTTTATGTAGTCTTCTCTCGTTCCTATTGTTACAACGTATAATTGATCCAAATATTCTCTTTCCATATTGTTGTTCGTTGGCTTTGTATATCGAGAGCCTACATACGGATCCAAGGGCTGAACTACTTTGATTATGTCTGCTTCGAATGCCATAGTATCACTCTTTATGTCAATGACAACATAATTATCATAGGCCCAATCAATACCAAGTAGTGCAGGATAATGGTCCTTATCCCCCATGATTTAGATCACCTCAAAATCAACTACAGTCTTTACTCCCGCAACATCTATCTCTAGATTCTCCAGTCTACCTATTGGAAAAATAAAATACCGATTGGCCATTCTTAACTGGATTGGGGAATATGTCAACTTGGGTTTCCCTAAAGCTTCCCAAGTCATTTTAGGCAGGATGTTAACATAAGATCCTATATCTAACATAACATATTCAATATCAAACTCATCTAGCTGGGATGCTAATCTAAACTCTTTCCCATACCATATTTTCCTTCTTTGCACTCTCTGAGTATTCTTCTCAGGGAGATTAGTCCTTATTCTAGTTTCTAGAGATTCTTCAGTTCCTAGGACTACGTACAGGGAATTGCACAAATTTTTTGTTAGCTGGTCATTCCCAAGAATATCGGAGAATAACTGAAACCAAAGGTCAACTACATTCTTTGACTGCTCAGGTTGTCTTATTGAGACTACGGGGTTTCGGGGTGCAGGGGGTGAAGCAGGGACTTGCACAATCTTAGGAAAAACGATAGGCTGAGGGGGGTTTTCTTTTATCCCAAGGGTATGGATACTCTGAAATACTTCTATTTCGTTTTTAAAGAATAAATTTTGTTTCAGAGGGTCATACATGTCCTCCTTGGGCGCTGCTTTTTAGATCTGAGGCAGATTGTTAGCATCTGCGTCAGTCTTTTCTCCTCCTCGAGTAACGATGTTACTGTTGGGTATTTTTCCTTTAATGAATCTCTTTATCTCTGAGATTATAATATTAGTTCCTTGTTTACGTACTTGATCCTCCCATTTCACAATTAGCTCCGGGTAGTCTTCAGTTGCGTGCCCATTGGTTCTACAGTGAGAGCACCATGGCCACCTCAGATGAGGAAAATCCTTAGCCATGTGACCTTGCTCATCACAGTTGTAGCATATAATTATTCCTCTTCCCCCAGTTCTTCCTCCTCTGAATTCTCCTCCAGCTCCACCTCCTTGACCTCTTCCGGGTCCTTGAGGGGTTTCATTCACCCTGAATGATGTTCGATCCAGTCTATCTGCAGGTGCATCCAACGCTCTACACTAATTGGTAGTATGCGAGGTAGATGCACATAAATCACAATGTATAGTATTTGGTATTGTTGAATACTTCTGAATAATTGGGCACTGCCTTGGCCCATGCCCATGAATTCGACACATCTCACAGTACTCAACCGTCGATGATGCTTGATTACCTGGAAAAGCATTATATGGGGTTGGGGTATGGAATGGTAAATTCATAGATACTTGGGAAACTCCTCCCGTGGGCCCTAGTGATGGTCCCATCAGATTCTGAGGAAGTCCCATTCCCCTCATTTGTGGACATTAGTTCGCCATATGTCCCTCTATGTAGCACTTTGTACACCAGACTTGCAGTCGTCCTAGTCTGGGTATCGTCAATTCTTGAATCTTCTATGTCAGTGCCGATATTTTTCCTTGTAGTTGCGCCAAATTTGCACCTGCTAGGGGTTTGGTCACTCTCAGACTCCCCATATATCCTTCCATGGCTTCAATCTTCATTTATTGTTCCAAGGCATCTGTCAAAGTGGTTATCTGTTGTTGCGTTAACATAATCCCCGTTAGAGGTAACAACCCCTGAATATACCATTATCTTTGATGATCCTCGTGAATTGGATGCACTAATTGTTAATATTATGGTATCTTCGGGAGGAATGGACCTCTATGATGACCTATGACGAGATTAGAATCCTCCGGAAGGAAGCAAAGAATTGAAGAAAACCCTAGACAGATTGTCGGCTGAACAAATATATTTATATTGAATTTATTGATGCCCAGAAAGAGAAGTCGGCCCAGTTAGACTGGTCAGGTCGGCCCCAGTTAGACTGGCCAGTCCACTATAAATACAGGGCGCCAGTTTCATTATTAC
>SNQJ01S0099342.1:3983-35020 GCA_010110895.2 Picea sitchensis | reverse complement strand
TCTATCAGGTTGGTGCTTGTTTACAACTGAGTCTTGTTATGAGGGTTGGATTCCTCACATCTCAGTTGGATCTGAGATCAACAAGCCGAGTCTTATTATGAGGGTTGGATTCTTCATTTCTCAATTGGATATGAGAACTACAAGCTGGGTCTTGTATCAGAGAGTTGGATCTCTCATATTCAGTTGAAGTTGAAGATATTAAAGGATTGATTTTATTTGTATTCATTCAAGTTAAATGAATAAAATAACGATATTTTATCTACTTCATACAATTTTTGTTATACATGTTTATGAATAATTAATTGAGCTTCATATATCTTATTCAGTTAATTTAGTTAATCTATGAAAGTGTGAAAAGCAGTCAAAAGTTCCAGACACTGATTCACCCCCCCCTCTCAGTGTTAGTGTATGTTTCAACAATTGGTATCAGAGCAGGTTCCTTCACTGCAGTTTAACCACTCAATTGTTCTGAAGAGAATGATTGGTAGCAGAGAGGGTGCCTTCAACACAATTTTAACACCGGAAGGTAGATTATGAAGAAATGGGTGGACAAATGGCTCTCTCCACAAATGAAGCCCATTTATTTGACGGAACAGTCTAGACTTCATGGAGGGAAGGAATGAAATGATATCTGAAGTCAAGAGGATTTGGTGTTTTTGATTCAATAGTATCTAAACCTTAGTAATCAACTACCTCAAAGAACAAATCCAAAAATGAAAAAGAAGCAAAGAAAAATAATTCAATAGAATTAAAGGCAATCCAGAATGGACTATCAAACCAAGTCACAGAAAATATGGGACACTACACCTCTGCTAAAATACTATGGCTCCAGCTAGAGAATTATTATCAAAATAAAGAACAAAACAAAGAAATGGAGAATTTCAATTAGTTTATAGAACAAAACAAAGAAACAAAGAAACAAAGAAATCCAATCAAATTAAAGAACAAAACTTAGAAATGGATAATTCCAATTAGTTTATAAAACAAAACAGAGAAACACAGAAATCCAATCAGATTAAAGAAAAAAACTCACAAATGGAGAACTTCTATCAAAATAAAGAACAAGACAAAGAAAAAGAGAATTCCTATCAAATTGAAGTGAAGAACAACAAAGAAGAAAATATCATCAAGGATTTGAGCCAATCCACTGTCATCAAAGAAGACAACTCCATTAAGTAATTGATGCATACCTCAACAATCACTAAAGAAAAACTACGCAATCTTAAGATTTATATTACAACTGCAATAGAAGATATTTGTATGGAACCAAGAAATGGTATACATTTTAAAATTCATGGGGATACTCTTGACAATATTGAATACACAACTATGTGCACTCTAGAGGAGTTGGAGAAATTTCAAAAGAGAGATATTTTCTACTACAACAATTAGATCAATCTAACCATGAAGAGCATGAACAAAAGATTCAGCTAGAAGACAAAGAAGAAGAAATCAAAAGATTGAAGACTGAAGTTTCTAATCTAACATAAGAAATGGACGAATTGAAGACACATGACAATAAAAGCAAAGAATTACTAGAAGAGACAAAATAAATGATCATCTGTCTAAAAACTCAACTTGAAGAAACTAAGAAAAATGAATAAACACAAAAGATCCAATTAACAAAAAAAGAATAATCATGCCACATGTTGGAATTGGAAGCCATCAATGTCAAAAGGATTCATCTAGAAAACAAGGAAGAAATCAAAAGATTCAAGAATGAAGTTGTAGATCTAACAAAATATATAGAAGAGTTAAAGCCATATGAAAAAACCAATAACTTCATGAAAGTCTTGGATGATACAGAAGAAATGGTCATCAATCTAAAGACTCAACTTGAAGAAGCTAAGGAAAAAGAAGAAGCCTTGAAGATTCAATTGACTAAAAAGGAAGAAATATGTCACATGTTGGAAATGGAAGTTATCAACCTCAAAAAGAAGAATGAAAAGACATAAGCAATTTTCAAATTCTAGAACAACTCAACTATCCTAGATAGGATATGGAACAATCAAATACCAACTGATGACAAAACCGATCTTGGATAAAATAAGAAAGAAGAAGATGGAAAATGGAGCACCATTCAAAAACATGATAAAGGATCATACTCCTCAAAAGAAAAAGGAACATTCACAAACATAAAACAAACCATGAATTTTGTCAAGGGAGGAAGCTATAAAAGTAAAAAACAAGAAACATATCAAAATATAGACTTGTCATGTCACAACATATGCAAGTATGGAAACACCTTCAACAGTTATTGATTTTTTGTGAATAACTTTCCTCACAAAGCATTGGAATGCAAGGGTCTTGAAAAGAAAAATCTAGGAAGGCCCAATAACTTAATGAGATGTTGGAGATACAATTATGTTGGCCACACAACAAAGTTTTGTCATACAATGATATGTTACAACAATATAGGTTTGGTCACAAATCCAAAAACTGTAGAAAATCAAGAAGTCAATCCATGAGAAACAATTCATACAAGTCAAGAGGAAAATCTAATGAAGGTTGGAAGAACAAAAGAAATGACAAATCTCAAAGGAAAAATTTAGAAAAGAAAGATCCAACAAACAAAATATCTCATGAAAAGGTATGGAGAAGAAAATATGAAATAGAAAGCAAGAAAGATGATTTGGCACCTGAAAATGAAGAAATTGATAACAAGAAAATGATGGGTGAAGTTCCTAATAAGGAATGTGAAATTCAAAGATTTGAATATAAAATGGATCAAACTCAGGAAATGAGAGTTCCTAAAGAAGAATATGACACAATAGCAGATCCCGACGATATCATGCGGATCAGGAGTCCATTAATCAATGGAAGAAAAATGCAAATAAAAAATCCCAAAGAAGAAAATGAAGAAGTTTCACTTACACAGAACAATGATGATAATGATGGATCTTCAATAGCATATCAACCAGAAGAATTGAACAATGAAAATCTTGGAAGTTTTCCAATGTTATTTTCATGAACTACTAAATTTCCCCTCAACAAAAAATATGAATAAAAGGACGCGGTAAGGATTTTACAACATGATTTGGTGTAAGTACTACAAAATAATACTAAAGTATGGTATGATCTAAACCCAATGAGGTATTTCCAAAAGAATGAAAAACTTATGAAGAGGACTAGCATCATGAAGAAATTGGAAGCAGTCTGAAGGAAGTAAAATAAGTTCTTGAACAAACATTTGTATACATCTTGGCACAATCTTTAAATAAGGATGGGAAAACATGATTAATAATATGAAGTGCATTGACTTGGTTAGAAGAGGATTATAGCCTAAGTATCATGACAAACTAAAGCATGTTTCAAGTATTTGAGGCAGTAGTGCAAACAACATATGAAAGGACCAATTCAATCTTATTTCTAAGGCACGTAAGTTGAAGTTGGTTTCTACAAAGTCAAAGGACTATGAATAATATATTAAATTGGTTGAAGAATGGAAATTAAATTAATTGGTATCGATGAATGGTATTCCTGTGAAAGATTAGAATATCAAGAAGAATAAAGAAACATATCAAGAAGATCAGTAAGATTCACGCCCTTGTCCTTTAAGACAAATGAGAAGACAATAAAACCCTATAAAATAGTAAAAACTTAGGGGGAGTATTTAATTTGGTCATCAAATGAAGAAGTCATTGGATTAGGTTTAAAATACTTGACCACTACAAAAAACATTGTATAAAAAAACTGCCTATTTGAACAAAAAATTCCAAGAGATTGAGATAACAACTGACACATTCACATGGGGAGAAAAGCAATAAATTTTTTTAACTCTTTTTCATTGATGTCAAAGGGGGAGAAAAACAATAAAACAAATTTGTTATCAATATTTGGTATAAATAAAAATCTCAATCCTCCAACTTGAAAATGAGATCAGTGATAGGGGGAGAAAAAATAATTTTTTTATAGATATGTTTCCCTCAATTCCAAAGGGGGAGATTATTGGCATTATTGATTGTGTGTTTTCATTGATGGAAATACGAGTCAAACATATACAGTAATCAGAGAAAAATGAAGTTCACCCAGGGACAGAGGAAGATTACCTTGCAACAGAAGCAATTCGTGATCAATGTTGATCACGATAGGATCAACAATGATCCTATGTTCCTAAAGCTCATGAGAGATAGCGGGGAAAGGATGCAAAAACATAATTAGAGCATGGAAAGGATGAAGTAAATCTCAGAGGAGAGAGCACATTACATAAATTCTATTGAAATTGAAATCTCCACAGTAAAACTCCAAAAGAATGTTGTCTATTGATGTAGTTCTCGGGACAATCCAAAACTATCAGATCACACAGAAGCCAGAGTCTGCAAAGAAGAACCATTCATGAAGGATCTTGGAATCCTAATATTCCATTCAATATTCAGGAGCAATCAGAACCGTTATATCAGTTCAAGATATATCCTGATCGTCAGATAGAACCAAGTGGAAGGACATGATAAGCAGACCCCATAAGACACGAAGTCTTGAAATCTATGAAGTCGTGAAGTGAACATCGACCGTCAGATCTCATGGAGAAAATTAGGGTCAATTCTCAACCTTCGATGATGAAGTGGAAGGATAGGATAAGTGTGACCAAAGGCACAAAGTTTTGAAATCCAACCAACCGTTAGATCGAGGGGAAACATTTGGGAGCAATACGAACCATTAGATCAAGCATGACTAGACCAATGGTGGAGATCAACTCGGGGTGATCCTGATTGATGAATTTGGAGGTAACATGTGGCCACTACTGATTGGTGTTCGTAGGAAGCTATTCAGAGTCCAATGGAGAAGAGTTGTTTTAACACTATGAAATTAGAGTATCGAAACAAAATATTCATTTTCGATACCCTTTATTCAATGTCCAGAAAGGTAACATGTGGTGACTATTGATTGGTGTTCGAAGGAAGGTATTTAGAGTCCAATGGAGAAAAAATGTTTTAACACTCCGAAATCGGAGCATTGAAACATAATATTCCTCTTCGATACCCTTTATTCAATGCACATAAAGGTAACACATGACGACTATTGATTTATGTTCAGAGAAAGGTATTCAGAGTCCAGTGGAGAAAAGTTGTTTTAACACTCTAAAATCGGAGTGTCGAAACAAAATATTCCTCATCAATACTTTTTATTCGATGTCTAGAAAGGCCATAACATGTGGCGACTATTAATTGGTGTTCAGAGTCTAGTGGAGAAGAGTTGTTATAACACTTCAAAATTAGAGTATCGAAAAATAATATTCCATTCAATACCATCCGTTTGGAGAACTGAAGAATGTGGAAGTGGCATCCCTTCAAAGACAAAGAATCAACGAATATTCATTTTGAGCTTGGATGAGACACGTAGTAAGAAAAATATGACACTTGTCTCAATCAACAGATGACAAGTGTCAAGGTTTAGTTGGCACATTAGGTATATGAAAGTCATGAATCAAGTTGCAATGTGGTAGCCACTCAGCCAGTGCCACATCAATAGTGACATTAGCAATCCACATCACTCCAGGATGACTAACTTCAGGGATATCCAAGCTTCCTTTATCATCTAAATCGCCGAAGTCTGTAATCACAAAGTAACACTAATAGTTGATCTACTTCGGGATCATTCTTGACCATTGATTAACGTAATGTAATGATAGAGTAAGAATGAATCACGAAGTAACACTAACCGTTGATCTGCTTCGAGAGAATCCACAATCGTTCGATCAAGTACAATGGAAGGATAGCATAAGGAGTACTAACAACTGGTTGCCCACTCTTGATGACCACTTCGGTAGGTCAAACTCCAGATGAATACAAGGTTTGCAAAGTTCAATAATCCCGAATGCCCAGAGAGCTGAATACCTGGAGAGCCGGTCCTAGATCCTCGTCATGTGAAGGTTCTTAAGCAATTCAAGGTCCAAGTTCAATAACCACACGACAAGAATGAGTTAAGCCTTTGGTTCTTAGACGAAGGGAATATGATGAATAATGTCAATAGGGATTGCTTACATGTACTTCAACGAAGTTCACTTTGGGAAGTGTTACTCTGATAAAATGCAAGAAGGTCGAAGTTCGAAGGACTTGGTTCCAACACTGGTCTCATGAAAATGCTTAAATGGATAAGTCCATGGTTTTGAGCTCACAGTCATTTGAAAATTGGGTTGAAGACAACGCCTTTGCAAAATACAATTTATGTAAAACGGTTAAAGGCCTGTAATTTGACAAGATTAACACCATATAAGTATAGAGAGTTGGTAAACGCTTGAATCTGGTTTGTTGAAAAACTAGGGATGCAACATAAGCATGCAAATGATATAAAGAGTCGATCCATACCTGTGATCAACTCATGCAGATGAAATTTGAATCAAGATCAGTCTTCTAATTAATTGAGAAACTTACACAATAAAAGGAGAAGATTATTTATGTTAAAAGTAAATAAAGAGGTACAATGGTTCATGTCAATAGACACGATGGTTCAATCCTATACCTATTGAATCCACCAAGACACTTTACCATGGTTCAACTTCTATACCCATTGGAATCCACCAAGACACTTTTTAGGATTCACCACCATTTAAAATTTATATATCATTTCAATAGGCATAGGATTGTTCATCAGGCTCATTGATTACGAAATCAGGTTCTTCTTATATATATATATATATATATATATATATATATATATATATATATATATATATATTGGATTGAATGAAAGTTCATTCCATCAGGTTGGTGCATGTTTACAAGTTTATTCTCATGGAGGGTCGATTCCTCACATCCCGCTTTGATCCGATCACCAAGGTCAGTCTTATTATGAGGGCTGGATTCCTCATTTCGCAGTTGGATATGAGAACTACAAGACGGACTTAAATGTAGAGCTGGATCTCATAATTCACCAGTTGAAGATATTAAAGGATCGATTTTATTTGTATTCATTCAAGCTAAATAAAATGGGAAATGATATTTTATCTACTCATGTTAAATTTGTGCTTACATGTTTATGAATAATTGATTGAAATGCATATTGTATTTATGTATTCAAGAATCTTATGAGTGTAAAGCCAGTGAAAAGTTCTCACCCTCCTCTCTGTTTGTGTATATTCTAACACTACAAAGTTCTCATTTTTAAATAATGTTTTTACCCCTTCTTTAAAAATGGTGCTACCGGTAACACCCCCTATCCCCTTTTAGGTGGTTTTTCAATATTTCCTTTTAAAATTTTGATCCACAATGTTTCCACATTATTTTCCTTAAATGCTTATTTTCATCTATTTTCAATTTTTCAAAAAAAAACAATTTTTTTTTTTTTTTTTTTTTTTTTTTTTATTTTTCTTTCAATCTTAAAAATATTTTACCATTTACTTTTTTGAAGTTACAATTTTTCATATAATTTTGTCTCCTTAATTAATTTATTGTTCCATACTTTTAAATATAGTGTGGAATGTTGAGTTACTTCACACACACCTGTAGATTTCTTTTCCAAGGTTTTATTTTCTGTTTATTTTGTTTATTAGTCATACTTAGTCATTATCCAAATTATATTTTAGGAGAGAATATTCCAACTAGAGAATATTCTCTTCAGTTCACACTTCACTTTGACTAGTTGAGTTGAGTTTAGATGTTGCATTGGGATCATCACCTCATGCAACATTGGGATCATCACCTCATGCTAATTCGATCTTGCCTTGGTATAATCACCATAATAGAGCATTACCCATGATTCCCTTTGAGTTAAATCCTCACATTGCTCACCACTGAATCAAGACTAGTTGACTAGTTAACTCAATTAGGTGGCGGGGCTCACTTTCAGAATCACTGAGAGACTAGAATAGGTGGCGCTTCACTCCCTGCATTATTGTGTGTGTCCAAATCACTCTAGACCACAACTATGGTGTATTGGTTCTCCTCTAATGCACATTAGTTGGTTTATACATAGTATATCATGTAAATTATTCATTGTCTATAACGTTAATGAGAATTCTTCCATTCTTCCTCTCTTCTTCTTTCTCCACCTTCCGTGAAATGTGTATTATTGTTTAGTTGATATACGGTTCTATGCAGCTTCTTAAACATTTATATGGCATCAGAGCTTCCATTGCATCGCTTTTAAGCAAAAGCTACACCCCAAATTTTTGATAAAAAGATTGAAGACAACGGAAAGATGGAATTCCAAAAATAATTCATTCTTATACCTTACAACTATTTTCCATGGCTGTGAGAAAATAATACACTTTTGAGATATAGAGGCTGTATATTAATCCATGAATACATACAGAACTCATATCAAGCCATAGAAAAACCACTCATTTAAATCATGGATGAGGTGTCTTAACAATTTGGTACCTATCTCTCTATCTCCTTTTTCACATATCTTCCCTAAGACTCCCAATGAAGCCCTGACCATATTGGAAGGGATCTTTAGAAAACAGGATGATATTAGGGGAAACATGCTGGAGGTGGAGTCATTTACATTGGATCCAGCTTCTGGTGAATGATCCAAGATTTCTTACAAAATTCAAGGATTTACAATCGCAACTCAAATCTTTATATTGATAAACTGAACGAGGATAAATGAAATGGTTCTCAGATTCTCCAAGATTGGTCCTGAATTCGTATTTACATTCCATAATGTCAGATTCACCTCGGAGCCACTTGGAAGATGCCTTTTCTTAGGACTTTATTGAATCTTTGACACAAGAGAAAACCAAGATCATCAACATGGGCAATCAAAGGCCTACATGACACCACTGCGTGGCAGCATTATGGAAGCCACAAATATAGGAAATCTAAAGATAAATATAAGATGAAAGCTCATGCACATACGAAGAAGGAAGGGTAACAAAAACCCTTCACCATTCCTCCGACCAAAAGGGCAGTGGAGAGAAATGCACATATTGTCACAAAGGGATCTATCTGAATTCAGAGAGGCATGAAAAAATAGACCCTGATGTCCCAAATAATTGAAAACAACTCCGGAGATTGTATCCCCAGGGTGCAAAGAAGAAGAAGCTGGAAGACTCTAATTCCCTACAGGAAATTTAGCCATGCCTTGATTTCAATCAACTCCTCTCTCATGCTTGGATCATAGATTCAGAGCATCACATCACATGGCTGGCTCTTAAGTAGTTCATTCTTCATTAGATGCATGCAAAGCTGTCCTCCTATTCTGATGGGGTACAACTTTCTAGTCGGTTTTCATCAGTAAAGGAAGGATTGAACTCAACCCAATGTAAGCTTTGAGAATGTGTTGCATGTCCCAAGCTTTCATTAACCTTCTTCTCTCTCTGTATCAGATGACTAACTCCACTAAAGCCATCTTCACACCAAATTCTCAGGGACATATACGCATACGCAAACCAACTACTGTGGTTGCCATCTGGGTGAGAGGTAAATCATCGGTTTAGATTGTATACTTTTTCTGAATCCGTTGAACCTGATTATGTTTTACTGTTTACTCATGTCGATGAAAGTAGAAGATGTAAGGCCACAAAATAGTTTGGACTTTGAATAGATACATGACAATGCCTTAGAAAGAACAAAATTAGTTGATGGTTCACTGTAATTGTCCATTTCTCCATGAGTATGAGGGATGTACTAAAAACACCCTTAAGATAATTTTGACAAAGGAAAGTCTCAACAAGTTTTTGCACCTTTAGATCTGATCCACGTTGACCTTATGGGTCCTTTCTTCAAGATCCATCTATCAACAACAGGCGTGAGGTTTGTTCTCATTTTTTACTATGATTTCTCACGCTTGGCTATTCATTTTCTTAGGCAAAAATCTGAGGTTTTTTCAACACCTCAAAGATTTTAAATCTTTGGTTGAGACATAGTCTGGTAAGAAGATCAAAGTCCTCCTAATTGATAATGGGGAGATAATGTGAATCATGAGATCCACAATATTTTCCATGAGGTAGGGATCTTGCATCACAGTTTCTTACACTCAAGAAGAAATGGAGTTGCCGAGCTGAAAACCGGGATTCTAAAGGAGATGGCATCTTTGCATGTTGCATGCAAAGTCACCACCAAATATGAGCCGGCTATTTAACTCCATGGAACATACATCCAAAACAACATCTCCATAGATCCGCCGATAATACCCCTTATAGGCTTGGAGCAGCCTCAAAACCGTGTATGACCCACTTTCATATTTCTTTGTTCATGTGCATGGGCCATGATTCCCTCTAAAAAAGAGGAAAGCACTTGATCTACAGAGCACCGGGAGTGCATTTTTGTTGGATACCATGAAGGTGTGAAGGGATATCGACTTATCGATCTTTCTGATCACCTAACATCATTGAGTGTAGTGTCCAATTTGAGGGAAGTGTCTCACATGTACCTCAAAATTCTAACAATGATGCAAACACCTTTACTCTTCCACCTATCAGAGATGACGATCATGCACATGCCGACTTTCTTTAGACGAGTTCTCGATTCGGGAGGACTCTGATGATTCATATTTAGATTTAGAGTTAGTACAATGTGATGCAGTCATAGCATCCATATGTAGTTGTAGAGCCAGACGAGGCCCAAGTGGCACATACTACTCTTCAGGATAAATGGGATCTCGTTGGTGATCCAAACAATACTAGGAGGACTCAACTGATTTCTCGAGAGACTCCTATTTCACTCACTACCACTAAACCATGGCCTTCGAGGCATCTTTTCTTGGTTTAGGCTTCATATCCATGCCTATATGAGGGTCATTGGAAATCCTTTGGGAACTGCCATGTGAGGAGCACTCTCTCCTCGAGAACCACATTTTGGATCTTGTTCCCCTTCCTTCTAGGAGTAAACTTGTCAAATGTAGATGGTCTCTATAGACCAAGAGCACAACGGATGGACAGATCAATTATATACAAAGCCAAAGCCACCAAAGCCAACAAAGTTCATGGCATTGACTATGATGAGACCTTCACCTAGTGAAGATGGATTCCATTTGATTGGCTCTCACTATTACGGCATCCAAGGGATGGTAAGTCCATCAGATGGATGTGAATACAACTTTTCTCAATGGAGAGTTTGAGGAAGAAGTATACTTTGAGCAACCATATGGTTTTGTGTTACATGAGAAGGAGTCTCGTGTATGCATATTGAAGAAGTCTCTTTATGGCATTAAGCAGGCTCTGAGGGCATGGTGCCAAGATGGACTCCTACCTTTGTCATGCATCCTTTGTACATTGTAAATCAGACCAAAATGTATACATGCTCAGGATACGATTCACTCTACTTTTAGTTCTCTGTGTCAATGATTTGTTGATCACCGACGTTCTAATTTCAACGATTGTCGCAGTTAAGAGGATTCTTCATGATAGGGTTTTTGATGATGCATAACCACTTCACACTTTCCTCGACTTGAGATCATCTCGTGATGCATCGCATCAAACCGCTCCTCAAGCCAAGTATGCACGAGATCCTTGAGATATTTCATTACGACAGATTGCAAGTCTCATTCAATTCTTCTTATTTGGGATCAAACTTGAGGATGGCGGGAGACTCCACTGGTTGACACACTGTACAATAAACTAGTGGGGAGCTTGTTGTATCTCACACACTCCACTGGCACTTCCCATGGAGTTGCACAGCTCTGTGTTCATGCAGAGCCGAGATGAGCTAAGCATTGAAAGTTGTGGAAGCGTATCCTTCGATACGTACTTGGAACTATCACCTTTGGGATTTGTTATGCAGTAGACTCTACATTGTATCTCATTTGGTATATTGATTCTGACTGGGCTAGCAATAAAATTGATCACAAGTCCACATATATATACTCACTCAGTCTTGTCTGTGGCTTATCTCATTGGTTGAACAAGAAGCAAGTCGCTTATTTCTCTATCTCACTAAGGCAAAGTTTTATAGAGGGGTAGTTAACATAACCATTCAAGCTATGTGGCTAGAAAATTTTCTCAATGAGTTAAGTATCTGGCCATTGGACTGATCGACACTGTGTGACAAACATGAGCACTAAGTTCTCAGAGACTACCAGAGGCAACGATGAAGCACATTGAGATCCACATGCACTACATTTTGGGACTTCTAGTACACGAGGGGATCATTGATCCACAATTCCGTCCTTCAGTAGAATATACGATATATATTTTCACCAAGACCTTCACTAAAAAAAAGTTCCATTCTCTGCAAAGTCATCTTGGAGTGAAGGACACAAATGCCTAGCAACCCAGAAGTTATTTTTACATACATTGTACCTTGAGGGGGGTTTTCCCAAGAGGTTTTCCCTTTCCCTCACTTTATTTTTTAGTGTATCTTTGTACTTGGGTACCCACATGGCCTCGCTGTTGGGACCCAATCTTTATTTTCACCATAGTGATGTTCACATAAGGTTGGAGTTGCTTCCACACACACATAGTATTTATTTTTCCTAAGGGTTTTGCTTGTTTATTAGTCATAATTATTCATTATCCAAATTCTGATATTTTATGTGAGAATATTCCACCAGAGAATATTCTCTTTCAGTCGACACTTACTTTTAGTTTTGACTTAGTTGAGTTGAGTTTAGATGTTGCATTGTGATCATCACCATGCTAATTCACCTTGCCTTGGGATCATCAAATGAGTGGGTATATTATCCTTGATTCCCTGAGTGCCACTCACTACTTCTCTCTGCTCACTGTATTAGTCAAGACTAGCTGGACTAGTTAACTCAACTAGGCGCTTCATTCCCATAACTGTCTGAGACTAGACTAGGTATGCTTCACTCCCATATTGGTCTCTTGGTCCAAATCAATTTCCATACCACCACTATGGTCACTTAGTTCATCTCAAGTCGAACTCATTGAGTTATTTAGAGTATATCATGTAAATGATCTATTATTCATAACTAATGAGAATTCTTCCCATTCTTCTCTCCTTCTTCTTTTCTCTCCTCCCCCTCCTAAGAAATGTGTGTATTATTGTTTATCTAGATCTATTCTTTGTTGGTTCAACACATTTACATGGAAAACATCATTTTTAACAAATTTTTTACTATTACTTCAATACATAGAAAAACATTATAGTTAAATAGCAATCATTTTGAATATTTAGCAAAACATATACATTCTTTATAGCCATATATAATAAAACAACCTATACATTTTAGTACCTAATTTTAAAATAAATTGTCAAATAAAGCATTTTTATGACATAATTGAACAAAAAAGTCAAAATTTTAGGGAAAAAAAAAATTCATTCTTTTATATTTTATACCATTTGAAGTAAAAAATGACAACATTTATCAATTCTTCAATGTATAGTGATTCACATACAAATAAAATGAAAAGAAACAATAAAGATTCATCAAAAATAACAATAATAGATATATTCCATTTTATTTTAAAAACTGTCAAACATTACGCTAGAAGCCCAGTAAAAATTTCCAAAATCGAGCATCGTCTCCTAGGGAATTTTAAAACTAATCAACAATATCATATATATCCCAAATTCACCATTCTCAACAGACACATCATCATCTTCTTCTACATCATTTTGTGTTTCATTGTGTCATTTTGTTCTTCCATTGGCTCTTTGATATCCACAAGTCCTCCAAAGTGATAATTTTCAAATCATTCTTCCTAATGGTACTTGTGGTTCCTTTGACATTTTGCCACCTTTGATTCACTAAAAAATCCTTTCCTCAAGCCAACTTCATTGTATCATCTAGGAAGAGTTGGAATAACACACTTTTGTTTCTAATAAACTCCAAGACCAAGATTGGGTCACTTTCAATGGCTAGCAATTCATTCCTTTTGTAGTTGGAAGATAATTAATGTTGTACCTAATCACCAAATACAAAATAAATAGAATAACTTGATAATTTAAAAAAAGACAAATTAAAAATAATAAGGATTGAAATATGATTTCAAAATTGTTTGATCATAATTCTTACCTAAACCAGAGAACAAATCCAAAACCTAATCTCCTTCATTTAAAACGTATCTATAAGATAATTAATTAATGTTTATGGTTTTTTGATAAATGTTAACCAACTCCCCCATTTCAAATATTTTCCTCATATGTTATCTTTTTTACCACAACATATCAGATACCAATATATACTACTAGGAGTCTCTCCATACTTAGCATTGACAATAATAGAATTATAAGAATCATATTTTGTCCAGATTGCAAGATGTATACTCTCAAATCATTTAAACTGATACCCTGTTGGATCTTTGAATATTAGGTTTCAGCTCAGAAACAAATAAGTGCAAATTCAATTAATCAGGAATTAATAAAATTGTTTCTTAATATTAATTGTTAAACATACACTTTCAATATCTTACCAACACACTCCGACCTTGTCTTTCTTTCCCCTTGAAGCTTGAATGTACTTGTTCTTGTTGTGTCTCTAAATGAAATACTAGAAATCTCCAAACAGATGTTGTAAATCTCCATAAACTTTCATAACCACTTTACTGAAATCTGGTAAGTATAAGGCTCATTATCATATCCAATGTTTTGCATATTATAACCATGAGGGATATACGTAATAACTAGGGAGTATTCTTTTAGGAACAATATTTGGTAAGTTGTTCATAACTACCATATCAATTTATATTTAACAAAGCTGTTCTAGCCCATTCCAAAATGTAGTGATCAAGGGTGTCATCAAGCTGAACATTTTGAACATGTCTCTTTCTTTCTCTTCAAAATTGGTTTTTTGAATAAAACTTTGAAAGTTTGTGTAATTTTATATGTATTTATTCTTTAAAGTACTTTAATGAAACAACAAACATATAGTTATATATCTATAACTATTAAAATATAAATAAATTAATTTTATAATACTAATAATATGAATGTAATAACTGTCAACATACCTTTTAATGCAACAAAAAAATGTTTCAATATTGTCAGAGAGCTTGAATCTGGATAGCTGAGTTTAACATCATCCTTCAATATCCAACATCTTGGACCATTTCCTTGTATTCTTCTATACACCTTTGTAACTAAAAAAAAATAAAAATTAATGCTATAATGATATATATATAAAAAAATACTTAGAACATTGATATGTTAAATTGAAAAATTAATTTTCTTTGTCCTTAACATAAATAAAAATACCCAACAAACTTACTTTTAACACATTTCTTCAGCCATATCATAATATAGTTGGTGGTAAGTTTATCATCCTTCAAAGATTTCAGGGTTGATCTCCAGATGTTATAGTCATATCATCTAGAAGATTGTTTATGTCAGGACATCTCTTACTTGTGCCACATATCAATGGTTTAGCCTTTAACTTTTCTTATTTATACTAATATTTTCCCATATGGTGATCTCATCTATCAAATCCCATACTTGTCCACTTCTAAATCCCAATTGAAATAACTATCCACAACCATAAATATATCACTTCATTTGCAATATTTTTCTTTTGTATTTTCATCATCAAGTGGGGAATCCTATTTCCATAAAACATTGCTTCTAAAACTTGACATCAAAATTTGATTCCTCCCCACATATTCTTCGTAGTACTCATTATGGATAAATATCTCCCTTTTAATGAAATTCATGGACATTTTGTACCCATTTTTGTGTCATGATCCCATGCCAATAAATTTACTTCTAAATCTGTGAAACCGACATAAATTATGCATTCGACTGTCTCAAAAAGAGGATTATTGGGATATTTTTACATCAATTGTGTATTCTAGCCTTTGCAAAATGATTTCCTCCAATCACATATTATTTGTAGTCAAAAAATTTTGAACTATCAAATTATTCCCTCGTAGAAAATTCCATTTGGTCAACAAGAACTAGGTAGTCAACCACATGTGCATATGGATTGTACCTAATCAATGCTTTCACAATTTGAAAGCATTGATTATGCAAGTGATGTGGTTTTCTAATTTGATATTTTCTTTCCCTTCCAGGTGTTTATAAAGTTGTTTCACATTCAACCAAAATGTGGCCATCATCAACTAAATTTGTCATCCCCATTCTATTTCGTTTGTGTGTTGTTTCTCATAATAATTATCCTCTAGATCAACACCAATACATATTTCTCCATACCTTTAGGACTTTCACTGTAATATTCGAAGATAATCCATGGTTTCTCAACATCATCCACATTTGTTTTCTTCTCTCATGATTTAAATGTTTGATCGAATCACCATTTCTTCATAATCAATAGAATGAATCATCATCATCCATCGCTTTCCATTTGTCTTGTTTATTCTTTTGTGAGGAGTGTTAACTCATTGGGACTAATCTCAACAAAATCTTCATTTGGAGTCCTCATCTTCAAATGTAATATTTCTAGGATTTCTAGAATGAAAACTTTTCTTTCTTCTTTCATGTTGCTCCTTCTCTCTGTCTACTCTTGCAGTGTTCAACTCCTCAAGCATTTCTTCTCGCTTTCTTTTCCTTCCTTCTTTGTGTCTTTTCAATATGAAAAGTGTTGATGACATCCATGATATTATTTTCTGTAGAGTAAATCCTCACTAACATATGTGAAAGTCGTCTTTCAACAAAAACTCAGAAAAGTAAAATATAACATTTTCATGTTAAATAAAATTAAAACATACCATGGATACTAAAAATAATAAATGACACAAAAATAAAATAAAAACTCTACATTGCCTTTCAATGTCAACAACTATGGGATGCAATACAATTAAAAAATCCACTTCTTGCTATAATTGCTCAATTTGAAACAATATCTAAAATTAATATAAGTTCTCCCTTGTTTGAAAAATGCATAAACAATATTTGTGGCTAACACCAAACATATATCTTGTAATGTAAGACAAGTCCTCGAGCAATGTTTTGCACATGTTCTATTCGCAAAATAAAATATATATGATGTCCATTGTTTCCTTGCTTGTATTTAATAAACCAAGAATACTCTAGTTTGTTTTCACCTTCCATAGCATATTTTCACTCTCTAATCATTCATGTGGATATTGGTGGCCAACTGATCCATGTGGATATTGGTGTGGCCACCCAATTCTATTCCAATTGACTCCTCTTGACAATTTTTAGTCTAAAGAGTGTTCTTCTCACAGACTTCTTTGTAATTGAGGGTTCTTCACTTAAAGGGATATCTCAACTCCCTACACATCTTCCGTGTTTATACTCCATGGCCTCCCACCTAATCTGTTCCAGCTGACTTATTATATGTTTTCATGTCAAAGACATCTTTGTTGTACTCTAGGGCCATTTTAGTCTGCTGGATCACATGAAGAATGAGGTCAACTCATATAATGAAGATTATCTAAGTGCTCTAACATGGTCTTACCGGGTGTTTTGGAAACACCAAAGACTTAAATTTCTTGTAAACGGATATTCAAGACTTCATGAGGGTATAATGTAATAAGTCTCAAAGATGGATCATAGTTAGGTCGCACGCTCCCTAATGTTGACATCAGGTGAGTTCCTTCATCGAGGGTTTTTCACCTCAAGGGGTTAATGTGGCCTAACTAGTCAGTACTTCCTAGGTTTTTCCTCCCAAAGCTGGGTTTCCAAAGTGGTGGATACCATGGATCTCTATTCATCAGTAACCTTTTGTAGGATTATTGTAAAATGACCATGCCAAAGTATGGTTCCACTTTCGAATTCGGCCGTGAGTCTATTAAGTTTTTTAATTAATTAAATTTTAATTAATTTAATTAATTACCTATTTTGAGCTAATGTTGTAAAACTTCTGCCTTTGGGAGCAGTAGTATTTGTGCTCAAAATGAATGGAATAGCACTCCCTACACCCACTCCACTAAGTTTCAGCTCACTGGATATTTTTGCTATGTCAAAGTCCACTTAGAGTCGCTAGGGGAAAACAACAATTTTAATTGTTAAGGTGATTTTATTAAAAATCACAAAAAACTATTGTAATTTTGAGCTAATGAGTGGATGTACAGGAAAGTGGCAGCACACCTCCTAACCTACTCCAACCTCCTTCCCAACTCTTTTCCTAACTTAATTTTTAACTTATTAATTGATTCTTTTTGTGACCATTTTCCTCTGCTCCTAGGGGAAATTCTGACCACACCTATTAATTATTTAATTTTTAATGAAAACTCCTTAACTCTAAACCTTTTCTAACCTCTTACTCACCCTCATATTCATTTTTCACACCCTTCCTAGGGAAAGTGATCATTTTTCTTTTTGGTGGAGGTTGTTGTGACTCTTATTTGGGGCCCTCCTCATGAGTTATGACTCCATTTGACCCCCACTTTTAAATTCCTAGAATGGTCCCAATCAATTTTTCTCATTAATTTCTTCTTTCCTTAATTTTTGACCTAATTTTAGTCTCCAAGAGGGAGCATGCCTCTCTAGAACTCCACAAATGATTTTCAAAAAATTATTTGGACCCTTCTGAATTTTCCTAAGTATCACAATCCAAGGCCTTCCCTCAAGTACTTTTGATCCCAACACTTCTAATTTTTCTACACCATACATCTAGTTTTCAAACCCTAGATGGTGTGCCCTCTTGATTTGCTCAATCTCTCTCAAACTACACTTGGCATTGATCCAAGCCACTTCCTTTTGCCTCTAGAGTTATAAAAGGAACCCTCCCCACTTTTCTTTCACCTTTTCAGTTAACTCTTATTACAAGCTGAAATTTCTCATTACCCATCTTCTCTGTTTCAAGACCCTTGCCATCCATTCATTGCTCTTTGAGGCCTTGTAGCAAACTAGTGCCTACAACAACTCTCCAATATTTTGGCAATAAAGGAAAAGCTGAGGATCATTGGTGTGTGTAGATTTCTTGTTGCTTGCACTCCATCATATGAGGTGATATTGTAATGTTTTGTATAGATTGATTTTATGCCTAGGATCTTGGGTCTGGCCTTTATGCTGCTCCAGTTTTCAACTAGGCCAGTTTAATGTTATCCCTGCTAGTTTGTGTTCCTCTTTGATATAGTTTAAGATTGTAGTTGGACTCTTCTTATTGCTTATCAAGGATAACCATCTATGCCATACTTTTTGTTTGCACTAATCTTTTTCAGGTCATCATCAAGGGTTTCAATTGGGTTGTGCTTGTGGAGAAGCCATCCCCTGAAGCTACAAAACCCAAATCGCTTCTCTACATATTCTTTGCTCATTCATTTCAACTTGTTTTTCAGCTCATTGTTAGCATTTGATAGGTCAAATCAATATATCTTCAATCTGAGATGAGTTATTGGGAAATTTTCCTCGTAATATAATGTAAATTTCCTCTTTCACCTCTTGGTGTTTTTGCAGCATATATCAACAAGGTTTTGCTTGCTGATATAAATAAAAAGTAGCCATATTCTTGGAGCATTTGCTGCATAGGAGCATCCGAGGCTCTAGGCCCACCCTTCTTGAGCTTGGATAACAAATCTCCTCTCCTTTCTCCTCTTTCTTCCATGATTTTCTCAAGTCTAGGTATATTTTTAGACCCTAGAAATAGCAATAACCTAGTTCCAACTATCTCTTTCATTCTTTCATTTTTTCTTGGAGTAGATCTTAACATTTTGTTATCATCTTAGGTAGATCTGGCTATTTGGTAATCTATGTTCATTTTCATCTTGGGAACATCATATGCTCTTATCTCTTGATGCTTAGGGTTTGATAGTTTCATTGTACTTTCAGTTTCTTAGATCTATTGTTCATGAAGTTATTTACCCTATCTAGATAGCATATGATGCGAGGTTCTAATTTTTCCTACTAAGCTTCATTTTCAAGGTTGATAAGAATATCTATTGGGGTAATTCCAGAGCATAGTATTGAGGTGATTAGTTTCTTTTCAAGCTTTCATTTCAAGTATCACCTATTGCCCACGCCTTGTCACCTAACAGCCTAAAGGCTCACGCCCAACACTTGGAGGAAGACCTTGTGCCCACGTCTCTACCTCACTTAGCACCTAGGTGCCCACGTGTTCTCATCATTTGTTGCCGCTATGCCTCATTTGCTCTTTGTCACCTTATCAGCCTATTTGCCGCTTGGACACTTCTAATCACGCCCCTTGAAACCCACCTCCTTTACGTAACACACAACCAACACAAACGTTAGTTAATTGTTAATCTATTTGCTAGTGCTCTATCTTGTTTATATTTTGATGCATGGTAGTTAACCTAGTTATGTTTTGAATGCTTAAACACACATACTAATAAGCCCAACATGAGAACTTGCTAAGCTTCCATAACATAACTAAATAAACATTAAGTAGTTGTAGACATTGGTATAATCTATACTTGTGTTTAAACATCCACTCTTCTAAAGCTATATCTGTCATAAAGATTCACATTGATATGGTTTAACTTTTAAGCAATCTTTTATGATTGCTAGTATAGATGTTTAACATTATTGCTAATGTTCATGCTTCGATGTGACTATTCTATTTTAGAATATTGTTTATTGTTTCATTTCTTTCCTAAGTTATCACATATCTTAATTTGCAATTAACCTATATCATCATACATGCTTATGGAGTTTAAAAATTTTAAGGTGCTTTTAAAAGTTTATTCTATCTTTCTTTTCGCAATACTACATGCTTAATGTTAATGGTTATATCTCATAAGGATGTTAACTTGATAACTAAGCCTGACATACATATTGTTTATTTTGCATGCTTATGGTATAATCTTTGCACTACACAAGCTTAAGCATTCGCTTTTTTAAGCATTTTCACCACGACATACGGTATAAAATTAAGGCCTAAAACTTGTCTAAAACGAATCCAACCAACCTAAAAGATCCACCCGAGGATCCTAACAATTGTTTAGAAACATTTTAGGAGTCTTAACAACTGTTTTGCCATCTAAAACGGGTAAGGAGGATAGTAGTGAGGGAAGTGTATGGGGACCGTCCTGCGGATTTCAGCTGTGAGATCCCCTTGTTCAGTTAGCTCCTTACTTGGCAAGGGCTAATGCTGACCTTGGAAGCTAGAATGGGGTAAAGCCCGTGATCTGAGAGCAATCAAGTGCTTATTTGGCGGCATTGTGGAGTTGAGACACACAGTTAGGTGGGATCTGTAACCTTAATAAGCATTAGTTGTATAGATCACATTTGTACATGTTTGGGGAGTAGATGCATTGATAGGCTACATATTGTGATCATCTAAATTGTTAAATCTTTTATCTTGCAACTATCTGCTTAATCTTTCATGGTGATATGATATATTGGTTTATGCTTATTGAATATCTGTTGGATTTAATCATCACAGGTGTGATAAACAAGTGATCGTATATCCCACTTGGGCATCACTTGTTTCATCCGAGTGCTTGGAGTGGGTGATTGCTGGACATGGCCCAAGTAGAGTGAGTGCTACTAGGCATGCTTGGCCCTAGGTGTGATTTCTCTCATATCTCTGTATATCTTGTATACCCTTTGTATATCTCTTCTGTTGTAAACTTGTAACAATTTTGTATAATCCTAATCTCTGTGGGGGTTTGGGCAGTTTGATTGGAAATTGTAAAGTATAATAAATTTAACCACCTTTTAAACTCTAGACAAGGGACCCATTCAACATTTAGGCACTAGTCTTTTGTTGACTTAGGGAAAGGGCTGTCTCTGCATATAGTTTAGATTTAGGATTAAACTTGCATTGCTGTCTGTCATATAGGCTAGTTTTCCTACCTATAATCAAATAAAACTAACTCCTAGAACCTTGTAATTAGCAACTAACTGCAACTAGGACAACCCCTTGGCCTCCTAGGAGTAAGCCTAGACGGAAGAAGTTCTTGGTGACAAGATGACAGTGTGGGCAAGAACTTAGACATTGTGTCTCCGAGGGCACACTAAGTGAGCCGGACTTAGCTCACGTTTGCAAGTGTGCATTAGGGCGACAACAGGTCCCTAAACAATGTTTTTTTGGCTCACCACAGTCAAACTATAGACAAAGTCAGAGTTTGACAACATAATGCATAGTTCTCAAAAACACCTTTCCAACAGGCTAGCACGCGCCTAAAATGGAGGTCATATGCAAAAGTTATGACCCATGGAAGTTGAGGTACCAACTTACCCATAGGGGCCCACATAACTTTTGGTGTTTCATCTCCTAGGGTTAGGTTTTTGGATGTGATTTGGCATTCATGAGTAATGTTAAAAAGACCTTTGGAGCCTCATTGTAATCATTCTTCTCAGACGAATGCACATAACGACCAGATCTCTTCTCGGAGATAACTACCACCATTCGAGCAAGTGTTTCAGTTCTGCAATTTTACAGTTTCAACCTATTTCATTTATTAAATAGAATATATTGTTCACTGGATATCCGTGGTGTGCTTCATATCTCTGTGTTTTATTATATTCAGTCTGTTAATTAGTTTTTTCCGCTCCTGAATATGGATCACTAACATTCTTCATTTCCTTTGATAGCTCAGGTGTTATGCTATCATTTTGTTGCCTAGCATTCATGGAGGTTCCAATTGCAATTTTGGATGCCATTATTGCAGGTCGTGATCCAGATATATTCATAGATAATATTTTTCCTTCCATTTTTCCTATAAGACAAAAAAATAAAATTAGGCCTTTTACATTATAATAAACAAAAAAAAACATAGAATATAAGAACTAATTTAAAAAAAAAAATTAAATTTTTTTCACCCATATTTAAATTTTTTTGACCCATGGAGTTATTAGGCTTAGGTCAGGACCGTGCCTTAGTTGTGGGGGTTAGAGGGATGTCGGGTTTCATCCCATCCCCCACAACCAAGCCCTAAAACTTGGTTATGAGAGCTGGGGTGATGTATGGCATTGCCCCAGGCCCTCCACGGCTAAGGCATGGTCCCACGAGATTGTGCCTTAGCTACGGGGGGGCTAGGGAAATGCTCGACATCGCCCTAGCCTGACAAGCCAAGTGGCCAAGATGTGGTCCTGTCTCTCCTAGGGCTTGACTGTGGGGGTTGGGGCGATGTCGGGCATCACCCCAACCCCCTGGCCAAGCCCTGAGAATTGCATAGTAACCACCATGAGCCAAAACTAAAAAAAAATTAAGTAAAAGACAATAAAAGAGATAAATTGTTCTACAAAACTATACCTAAATTGGACCTTTTTTTTCTTTTTTTTTTCAAAATATAAAGATTTTGTTAAAATGTTTTGAAAAAAGTCTCAATTTTTTTAAAAAAGTTGGGATCTTTTAGAAAAAATTAGAAAACATCTAAAAAAATATAATGTTTTTTAATTTTCGCATGAAAAATTATCATGTGATTTAATTATGATCTTATAATTGTTGTTTTAATAAATAGTAAGAATTTTAAAAATAACTAACCTCTGAAATGCTAGATTCTCCTCAGATGTATTCTCGATGTTTCTCCCTTGTAGCTTGCTCCAAATCCTTTAACGAATACTGCCCAAGATAACTGTGTATATATAACACATATGATATTAATTATTGTTAGTAAAACGAATGTGGGATACATAAAAATTAGGTATATTGTCTACATATATACCTAAAATTATATGGATCATCACTATGTTTAATGAATGTGGGATAAATAAATAAACATGAGAAATACAAATAAATAACGAAATAAAAGAGTAAAAGTTGTTTTTAATTTTTAAGGGAAAATAATAAAGGGAAAAAATTAGGGGAAATTTTGGAGGAAAAAATTTGAGGGGGAAATTTTGGGGTAAAATTTTTGGGGGGAAATCTTGGGAGGGAAATTTTGGAGGGCAATTTTTTTTAGGGGGGGGGATTTAGAGGGAAAATATCATTCTGCAAGTTATAAGAATGTCATTGGGAGGGTGATCATTTGTATCATTCTATGTTCCTAGAGAGAAGGGATGGCTTCATCAGATAAAGAAGATTTTATTTTTGAGACATCAACAAATTGTTTGCATACCTCTTCTGTTGGGACTAGGAAATGCGATGGGAATTCTTGTAATGGAAATGAGGCATTGTACTTTTCAGCTAGTGAGAAGTTCGATCATAGTGCAAGCAATGTTATTCATCATGTTCCTCGTGAAAATCCTAAATCAGAGGACTTTGAAGGCACCAATGATGAAGAGGAGGAGTATGATGGTGATAAATCTATTCAACAGTTTAATAGTAATGAAAATAATCAAAATGTAGGTCAAAGTGGAGACTACGATAAACATTTAAATGATTGGGATGAAAATTTTCCTCCAAGTGAGGATTTTCAAGGTACCGATGAAGATTTCCAAGGCACCAATGAATATGAAGAAGAATTTCCCTCAAGTGGAAAATTTAAAACTAGTGAAGAGGATTATGACAACGGTGGACATTATTTCCCAAGTTGGGAATTTAAAGACAACAATATTGGTGATGATGAATTTCCTCTAAGTGAGGATTTTGAAGGTACCGATGAAAATTTTCCTCCAAGTGAGGATTTCCAAGGCACAAATGAGGATTATGAAGAATTTTCCCCCAAGTGGGGATTTTAAAAGTAATGATGATGATTATGGAAATGTTGGACAATCTTTCTCAAATGAGGAATTTAAAGGAAGAAATGTTGGTGATGATGATTTTCCTCCAAGTGAGTATTTTCAAGCCAATAATGAGGATGATGAAGAATATCCCTCAAGTGGGGATTTTCAAAGTAGTGAAGATGATTACACCATTGGTGGACACTCTTTCCTGAGTGATAAATTAAAAGGAAACAATATTGATGATGTCGATTTTCCTCCAAGTGAGGATTTTCAAGACACCGATAAAGATTTTCAAGGCACTAAGAAGGATGGTGAAAAGTTTCACTCAAGTGGGGATTTTGAAAGCAATGAAGATGATTATGTCAATGGTGGACACAATGTTGATGACGATTTTCCTCCAAATGAGGATTTTCAAGGTACCAATCTGACATTGATGGAAAATTTTCTCCAAGTGAGAATCTCAATGGCATTGATAGTCTTATGGGTGATGATGATTTTCCTTCAAGTGAATATTTTCATGGAAGATACAATGACATTGGTGAGGATGGTAATCATGTTTCTTGTGATTTTGATATTCCTCTCATGAACGAGATTATCAAAGAAGAGGATGGACCTAGGAATGAAGATAATGTTCTCAATCATTCAGCTGCAACAAATCAAGGTGATTGACATTCTCTAGTTCAGTCTCCTGACAATGTTTTGCTTGATATTCCTTCTGGTGATAAGGAAAATCCTTCTAGTGAGGATGATAAAATAGTGGAGACTTTGAAAAGAAACATTGTGTCTAGGACCAGAACTAGACGTTTTTATATCAATCCAAATCATTCTAGTTATACAAGGTCTAAGAAAGAATTTCGCACTAAATCAATTTCCATAAGTGAATTGATTTCAGGGGAATGTTGTAAAAATAATTGTTCGAAAATCATGAACTACATGTATGCCTTGAATAAAAGGAAGCCATATTTATCAATGAATAAGAGAATGAAAAATTCAGATTTGATGGGGTGCATGATATCCACCAATACGGGATATGATTATCGCATTGAGAATATTTTACTTTGCAGAAAGGCTTTCAAAAAAATTCACTCAATTGATAATTTTTGTCTATCAAGAATCCAGATAAGGTTGGAAAAAGATCCTTCATTTTATTCAAAGGTACATCATGGACAAGAGAGTGGGCCACTGACAAACACTAGATTGTCACAGATGCTTGATTTATTCTCCAAACATGGATAGTGTGTGCTATATAGAAGAACAATGGGTATAATCATGAAGATGGGTTACACTTTTGCTTGTTTTATGAGAAAAAAAATTGTATTTTCACAAGTTCTTCAACTTCTGACATACAAAAGTTTTTTTATTTTATTTGGAATTTCACTTTATAGTAAAAACAAAACTTGTGAATAATTTTGTTATCTTTTCAATGACTATTTTTCAATTTTTTTTTATCACGATTGGATATGTCAATTTGACAATTGTTTAACAATATGTTCCTTAAACATGAAAGGAATGATAATGAGTTACTTTTTCCTAAAACAATGTATCTATTATTAAAATTATGTTTTTAAGAAACAAAATATATTGCAACAATCTACATAGACTCTATTTTATTATGACTATAATTTTGAATCTAACAGATGAATATTATAATTTCTAGAATTTTTTGAAGTTGACCAAGCTGGAAAATGTTGGAGATTTTAAAGACATGTTTTTATACACCTTGTATCTATCTTAATTTTTACTTAAAACTAAAATCTAAATATACCCTTTTGAAAAAAACATTTTAAGGATTATGAATATATTTTTTTTTCTAAATTTTTCACTGTATATTTTTAGAGATACCGATATTTCATTTCACCAAAACATAATGTCTACTGAAAATATTATGTAGTGATTTTTAAATAAAATTAGATAAAAATAAAGAAAATGAAAACAAATTATAGGAATTGAAAGTAGATTCAATTTTGGAAATGATGGTGTCATTTTCGAAACCAAATTCTCAGTATTTGCAGGAGTCTGCAACCTCCGAACTTCAAGTAAGTTTGGGGCAATTATCTGGTTTTTGTTTTCAGTCCCAATTTCATGTTTTTGACTGAAATAATCTTTTGGCCGAAAAACTAATATTTCCGCTGAAAGACTAAAATCTAACAAAAACTATCAAAACTGAATGGTTTCCAAGGTTTTCGGCCGAAAAAACCTTCTTTTGGCCGAAAGGCTGTTGAGCGAATTCAGTCGGTCGGAAAAAATGAAAAGACACATAGTATCGTTTCATTTCACACCAAATTGTATAAATAGGATTTCGGCCGAACACATTTAACACAATTCATCGAATGGACAGACACGTATGAGCTCGGGGATAGGGATTTCAAAATATTTATATTACTGATTGCAGATGTATTCTTTTCTTTCTTTATTTCTTCCCTCTGTTCCATAGGCTTAATCGAAGGATCAATATCGATACATGATGGTTTTCTAGAGCACCTAAACAAAGTTTCAAATCATCTTTTTTGTTTTTGTTGAATAAGGTAATTGATGTATGTTCAAGTTTTTATTGGAATACCAATTTATATGTTGAAAGATAAATGTTGAGCATTTTTTCAAGGTGAAGTCTTTGTTGAACATATCTTTTACAAATAACTATAAAATTCATGGGAAACAAAAGCTTGTGCAAGAGAAAATTTGATCGCACTCGAGATGATACTCGCCAAATCGAACAAAGGAAAGAGCTTTATTGGAGAAAGAAATGAGAACGTGCAAATATTGAAGAAAGAAATGATGATAATGTGAATAGAGATTTTTAACAAGAAGAAGTTCAACCAGGTATGCAGGCACATATGATGATGGAGCACACGACACACATTGGGACTGTATTTAGAAAGTACAAAATTCAAAGTATAGAATTCAAATTTAAAATATTGTAAATAATATAATTGATTGTAATTACAATTTGATGTTTTTCAAAAAATATAAATAGATTTGTCTCATAATATCGAAGAAGACGTTGGAACCGAAATTGAAGTAGAAGGCATTGAAACCGAAATTGAAGCAGAAGACGTTGAAACTGAAATTGAAGCAGAAGACAAATCACCTATAGGTATGTACATAAATTTAGATAATACACGATGAACACTCAAGTATATATAATTTAGTGAATTTGTGTTCGGGTTATGTTTTTTAATATAAAATTTAAATTGAAATATGTAGGAGAATCTATCAACATTAATGATGAAATATTAGAAAATGTTGATACTGACAAATTTGGGAAGAAAAAAGATAAGCATTATATAAGATATTGAACTAAGAATATGTATCATACTTTTTTCAAAGATGAATCAGTAACAGTACAAGCTGAACTTTTACTTTGTCTAATGAAGTCAAGAAAGTTAAAAGAAGCTACATCATTATTGGATATTCAAAAGTCAACAAAGGATACAAAGGTGAAACATAATGTCTTTAACAATATAACTAGTGTATTAAAAGCTTTTGAAAAATATTGAAAAGAAGATGTTCGTGTTGCACGTAGAGCGATACAAACAACAGTTGTTTCATCTAGCAATATAAAATATTGTTTGACACGACCCATGGCAAAAACAATGAGAACGTCAAGAAAAACATTGCACAAACATAGAAAATTTTGATTGCAAATAGATGTAAATGATGAATTGGCTTGTTGGATAGTGATTTCTAGACAACCCTACAAAGATAGACTTGCAGAAAATGTTAAAGAATTGGCCCATAATTGTTGGTTGGAAGAATCTCATGTTTCACCACATACAAGGGATGTGTTGCGATGAAGAATAGCATGAAAACAATATGAATAACATCCAAAACATATATTTCCATTGACACAAATAGAGTTGTTCAATAATTTTGAAGAAGAGCACAAAGAAGTTAAAATTTCCATCAATACATTTGTGCAACAAAAACCATGGTTTGTTAGACCCATCATTGTTCGTGACACTTGTTGTTGTCGTTATCATGTCAAATTTGAGTTGTATTATGACACTTTTTTGGATTTTGGTAAAACTTTATGGCCAGGTTCACCTCCTCCTTCCACATTCCGTGTTTTTATATCTGAAATTCTATGTGAAAGAGAAGATGATGATTTATTTTACAAAAACAAATGTGTTGGTGGAAAGAAATGTGATCGTTGTGGAAATCTAAGTTTGTTTCATTCAAAGTATCATATTGATATGAATGATCAATCATTTTCTAATATAAGAGTAAATTGGAAGAGATATGAATATATCAAGAACATGGCTCCACATTCTTCAAATGTTATTTCCAAAAGGATTGATTTGAAAGTAGATAAAATATGTGTAATAGATTTTTTGAAGAAGTTTGAGGAAGAAATCTATAAATACACCAAGCATTCACATAGAGATCGATGGAAAGATCTACAATTCAAACAATCCCGTGAAGTGTTTCCACCAGGGACAATTTTGTCTGTAGTTGATTTTGCAAAGAATTACACATTTGCTGCACAAAAAGAAATACTGAGCGAATATTATCATTTTGATCAAGTCACGTATTTGTCCACATTCTATATAGACATGCTCAACAGAGTCTTGATAACATAGAAAGAACCAACGACAATCGACATGTTATTAAATAATATCACTTTTATATAAATGATGATTGAGCACACAACACACATTATGTACAACATTGTTTTGATAAATTTGATGATTCATTGAAAGAACATGAAATTTGATTCAATCGACATTGGATATGGTCAGATGGGTGTGTGGGTCAGTTCAAATCTTCACGATCATTCTATTGGTTATGTCGTATTCATAAAAAAATTAACATTACACATTGTTAGAATTTTTTTGAGACTGGTCATGGAAAATAAGAGCATGATGGTGCAGGGGCATGTATAAAATGAGCACTTTGAAGGTATTAGCTGAAACCTCATGTTGATCGATTTGAATCCGCTGAAAAAGTTGTTGAATGGTGCAAAATGGCACTAATCCATGAATACAATCCGTCAAGGGATGTGCGCAGGTGTGTCTATATATAAATGTTACATGTATGTACACAAGATATATAAATTTGAAAGTGTTCAAATTTATATTCAATCTTCAATCATTTTCTTGAGATATTTCAAGTTAACAAGTTCTTGTCTTTTGCAGGTTTTTTTGGTATGTTGGAATCGAAGATGTAAATAGATCAATCCCATATGATGCCAATACAATACCTGGGACACAAAAAATACATTCAATTAAAACAAAACGTTTTCAAAATGGGTTTGTGTTTGATAGAAGAAATGAGTCTTGTTTTTGTTCAGTTTGCATAGAGGACACACAATCCATAGATATTTGCGAAAATGAAAATGAAAGATATGTTAAAGATTAGAGACATATCGAACTTAATGTAAAAGAGAAAATGCCACTTGCAAGCTCATAGGAGATGAAATCAAATGAAACTATAGTGTCAGTTGATGGCAATAGAGTTTCTGATCTTGTTAGAGAAGGTGATTTGTATGTTTAATTTTTTTCAAATAACTTGTAGATGTACTTGTGTGATAATATAACATGAATTATTTGTTGTCCAATATATCCAATTATTTGCAGGAGATGTTTCTGCCATGGTTGCATCTATAGACAACATTGAAAACGTGAAATATTATTTGATGTGATGCACAGAACAAAAGATGAGGCTATTAGAAGATTTTGATGATAACGATTTTATATATGAAAGATGATCCACTGTATTGAAATGATATTTTTTTCAAGAAACCCATCAAACCGATACTCATGTTCACTTTCAAGACTACCAGTCAGATGTCACAAGTTATCAATATAGTCATTTGGTATGTGCAACACACATAAAGTTAATAGAAGTTCAATAAAAAATAAAAAAAAGTTAGAAAATGGAAAATGTCCAAAGTCGATAATGAACGAATAATTGAAGATGGAATACCATTATGATTTTTTTAAACAAGTGGCACATGTACATTCCAGAATTTTTTATTTTTCATTGAAAGTACATTCCAGAATTTGATGACTTGTTTTGACTATTTTCAACCATATTTCCAAATAGGATATTTATAAAAAGGGTACATGTATAAAAAACTTCGGATCATTCTTAAAAAACACATATAAAATATGGTTCAACCATATTTTATCTATGTTTTTCAACCATTACACCAATCAAAATTATTTTTGTTGATTAAGGTTGGTTGTCATTGATGTCAACCCTTGAAGAAAGACCCGTAGCACAAAGGTTTGGGTAATGGACCCAATATTGTTTGATGTAAATATGACTCATTATTTCTTTGTCATTGTTGATAAGAAGTAAATATGGATGAACTCCAAAGTGGTCCCCTTATGGTGAAAGCTCTCACGGGAAGATGCTTTGTGGAGTAAGAGAACCCATGATTAGTTGTGGAATAATGAGATGAAGGAAAGTGATTTTGTCAGGGAAAATATCCTAGATGGATAGTGCTTGTCATTTCATTTCCAGTGGTATGTGGAACATCACATAATTCCTCACGGTTAGAGAGTTATGGCCATGAGAAGTTGGAAACCCCAGGTTTGGGTAATGGACCCAAGTTCGTTTGATGGGTAACGGTATGAGTTATGATATATTTTCAGATAATACTATTATATATGAATAGTACGTGTCATGCCATTTTTGGTGGTATGTAGAATGTCACATAGCTCCTCACGGTTTGAGAGTTATGGACTTACGAAGTTGGAGGACCCTCATATGCCATCTAGAAGCCCCAAAAGGTCAAAGTAATCAAAGTGGTTTAAGAGA
>SNQJ01S0099340.1:1281-31037 GCA_010110895.2 Picea sitchensis | reverse complement strand
TATACTTGAAGTTAAAATCGATATAAATTATTGAGATAAACTTGAAATTTGTGCAGGAGTTTGAGAAATTGTTGAACAGTTTTCATGATGTCACAGTGGTAGAGGTCCCTGCTACAACCACAGCTACATCTCCCCTGTTGGTAAAGAATGTACATTCACACATTGCAATATTGATGTGCTTTCTCACACGCGACGAAGGTAATAGTTTTAAGGTAATATTTGAAGCGTGCAATAGTGGTGCCCAACCTCGGGAGTTTGAAACCGCCCCTGGAAACGGAAAGGGCGGATTACAGCTACATATGTATATGTGGAGACAAGACTGGAAATTATTTAAAGATGAAGATGATGTGTACAAGAATGTGGGTATTTACAAAGAGGGCAAATTCGATGTAGAGGCTGGGGAAAGAGGATGGATACTCGCGTTTTCAAGTGAAAACCAGGTTTTAAATGTTTGTAAAGAAATCATAGAGAAGACTTGGGGATACCCTGGCTAAACTCATTCATAACCCTCTCCGCCCTGAAAATTAAAGAAGTGTATTAATGTATTATTTCATTTTTGTTGCGTAAAATCATGATACTTCTATACGACACTTAGTACCATTATTTTATAAGATTTATTGTATTGCAAGAAGCTATATTGCTTGAGCTTTTATTATTACGAAAATATTTGTATTGTTGAGCTCATGTCTCTATATGTAATAACATTTTGGTTCGGTATTATCATCAAATGGTGGGGCTTTAATATAAAGTTTATAGTTTTTAAATAGAAATTGTTATATGTATATTATAATGTGGAATATGGATGATTGTCTTGTAATATTTATATGGTATATTTTATTTATCAAGTGAGCTATATAGCTAGTGTAGTTCTACCAATACTCGTATTAAAATAGTTCATTCCACTAATGTTAGCCTTGAATACAATCCAATAATAAGAATGATCAATTAAATGGATCAATTTGCTACTTAATAGGATAGATCTAGGTGAACAATAATTGTGTTTTAATTCCCTTATGTTCATTGATGCTACTCAATAGGCTAGCCTCCCATGCCTAGGGTAATTAGAGGAGATCATGTCTCATGGCCCGCAATGGAGAACATGATCCCAACCATAATGATGATCAACATGTCCACATATGGCAACCCAACAATCCCCTCATTTACCATTACAACTATATGTCAATCAAGGCCCATCACATTCAAGCAAACCTGATCCAAGTGGATCTCAGTGGCCAACCACCTTTTCCACTGAATCAACATTTCAAGCCTATGGTTTTGATAAACCATGATATTCACCCTTTTGATGGGGAATGGAATGTAATACCATCTTCATTTGTTAATTACATACATCATGTAATGATTTCCTAGTGGTCTTATGTACATGCCTACAAAATAGCATTAATGCACTAGATCCCATTAGAACTTCATAGTTAAGCACGCTCGAGATAGAGTAGTACTGGGATGGATGACTGCCCAAGAAGTCCTGGTGTTTTACATGCCTAAGGAATTTTATAAACTTAGATTAATCTATCCCATGTGCATCATGGAAATTGTTCTCCTCTCACTCTCTCATATATAATTGCGGTGAAGGAGGCCCTTTAAGCATGCAATGGAGTGTGATGTAAAGCTTGTTGCGAATGAAGCATAGCCAACATCTCTTTATTTTTAGAGATAAGCTACCCCATTCTGTTGATTTGTGTTCTACAATGTTTTTCTATCTTATTCATTAACAGAAGTGGGGTTTCTTTGTATTTGTATGTTCTCTACTGTATTTTTTCTTTTGTCTTGTTTCATTCTCAACATAATCCAAATCAATGGCATCAGAGCAGTCTGCTCCTTGTCATTGTTAGAGATAATAGGTGTGCTCATTTCACCGTAGACAATATAGCAATATTTTCACCCAACCATAGGCACAAAGGCCACCCTCGAGCACCATAACCTTGACAGACAAAATAATTCTGGAAGAAAACCCTAGAACCAATAGCCAAGGTAGCGTACCTCTCTCCAAAGCTAGTGTACCAAGAAGAAATTCCAAACCATAACCAGGCAGAAATTCCAACCATAACCAAAGACCAAGTCTCCACTACAGTAACTACAACTCTCCTCCTGTCATGTGCACCACTTGTCCTTATGCCGTTGTGAGAGTGAGTGTGACAAATGAGCTCTAGCGCCCTCTTATTTATAGTCCTCCAAGTGACCTAACTGGGCTGACTTCTACTTCTGGAGAATAATAGTTTAATATAAATTATTATCTTGAGACAAATTGTCTTCTAAGGTTATTTCCTAACCTTCTAAGGTTTCTCTTGTTTCCCATAATATTCTAGACTCATCAAAGGTTACACGTAGAGGTTAATACCTCTCGCAACTACCATAATATCAACACTCCCTCCTAGCTAGGGAGGTATTAAAGGACATGGTCTTGAGCACAAACAAACCATTCAACCGGTAGCATCATCATAGCCACATGGGCTAACTCATGATCAAATCACGAGCACCATCACCACTATTAGTGTCATCTGATAGCATCAATTGCATCATGTCTCAAGGCCATACTCCATCTGAGTAATCGGGCATGATGCTGAATGAGTCACTCACTCAACAAAGTGATACAAGGACCATTCTTCTAATCCGGACATACATCCTAGAAGAATAGTTGTCCCAAGAGATGTTGAAAGCTCCGCAATAGGCTACAAGGATCATTCTTCCAATCTGGACCTACATCTAGGTAGAAGAATGTCATTCCTCCGAGACATTGAAATCCACCCTATGGGCTACAGAGACCATTCCTATAGGAATGTCAGTCTCAAACTATTTTCTAATCGGGTCATATGTACGATAGAGATCAATCTCTACCCATATGCCTTAGAAAATATCGGTCCTAAACCATTTTTCTAATCGGGCCACAATCTGTGCCTTAGGAAAATATCAGTACATGATACATCAACAATCTGTCAACCTGGACCATTCTCCACAGAGAGAATGTATGTCCACCAACACACTGACTATCCATTTAGCTGGCAATCATCTCCAACACTAGTGGTAGTCTCCATGGAAATTAGATATCAGTATACATCTGCTACAATGTCATCCAATAGAACACAACTTTGTCTATTCATAGTAGTATACAACTACTATCTAGTGGTACACAACCACTCCTAGTAGCACACGACTACTAACCAGTGATACATAGTCACTGCCAGTGGATCACATCCACTACAGTACTTAGCATACAACTACTATCCAGAGACATACAATCTATACAACAATCATATCATTTGATATCAACCTGCATAAAAAATATCATGATACGAACTAAATCATCTGGGCCACTCTTCCACTCACATCTGTGAGATCTGGAAGAGCATATGCCCCTAGAAAGTTAAACATCAACCATGGGTTGTTTGGACTATTGTTCTCAAGCATAGAAGAATAACTATCTCTGATTTATGAACCTGGGCCATTCAACCTAACTGGGCCATTCTTCCGGCACGATTCACAGTGCAGCCTGGAGAGAATGAGTCTTCCCTAGAGAATGATTGTTCCCGATTTCTGAACTTGGACCATTCAACCTAGATGGTCCATTCTTCTGACACGATTCATAGTGCAACCTGGAGAGAATGAGTCTTCCCTAGGGAATGACTGTCCAGACCATTTCCTAGGAAAATCATTGTCCTACACCAACCTCCCACATTGGACCATTCTTTGAAAATGCTCACAAATGTGAACTTTGAAAGAATGACTACCTGGAGAGGTGGACCATTCTGCTTGACCACTTCTTAGAGTGGCTGCCAAGGAGAATGATTATCCTAGACCATTGCCCCACACTGGCCATAAGGGGAATCATTGTCTATGGTACATCAACAATCTGTCGGACCATTTTCGTTATGAAAATGACTATTCATTCTAAACCATTTTTTGAACTCGAAAATGACTGCCCATCAGAAAAATTGGACCACTTTATAGACTGGAAAGTGACTTCCCAACTTGGACCATTTTCCAAACTGGAAAATGACTGTCCATCAAGAATCTTGGACCACTTTTTGGACTGGAATGTGACTTCCCAACCTGGACCATTTTCCAAACTGAAAAATGATTGTCCATATATCAATAACATATCAACGCTCCCTCCCAACTTGGGTAGTAATTGCTTCCCTTTCCAATAAGGGAGTCATCTCCACGAGTCCCAACTTGTCCCTTAAGTACACAAACTTTTCATATTGGATAGAGGCATTACCAAAATATCTGCTATCTGCTCATCTATGGAGATATATTGGAAAACTACTTCTCCCCTCTAGACTTTATCATGAAGAAAATAGTACTTGATCTCAATGTGCTTTGACCTATCATGGAACACCGAGTTCTATGAGAGCTTCACACAACTCTGGTTATCAAAATATATCACGGTCAAGTCCAACGCATGATCAAATAGTCCAAAAACCAGCTTACAGAGCCACACTGCTTCCATACAAGCATCACAAGCTGCAATATGCTTTGCTTCTACAGTGGTGAGTGCAACAAACTTCTGTTTCTTGCTATCCCATGATATCATGGAAAAATGAAACATATCCAAGAAATACTTATTTTGTTATTTTCACTCCCTACCCAATCTGAATTGATAAATCCATGCAACAGTATATCATAAATCAAACTTCTCACGAAGACATTTCAAGACATGCTTTGCAATTATTCAATTCTCATGGCTAGGTTCCACTTGGAACTGTTTTCACAGAAAAGAGAATATTCGACTGAGTATTCTCCAAATACATCAACGAGCCATTCAATTTTCAATATATGGATGGGTCTATTGGATCAAAGTCTCTCAAATTCTTCAGATCTGTCATCATGGGAGTTTTCCTTGGATTTTCAATGCATCATCTCGGACTTCTGAAGAACCATTTTCATACACTTCCTCTGTCATAGGAAGTTTTCACCACACTTATGATTGTACATGAGAGGCTCTGTGCCAAGTTACTTGAATCCATACAAGGTCTTCTTCTATCTGCATACATGGGTTTCTTTATGGTATACCTCAAAACCTTGAGGTTTCTCTACATACTCTTCTTCTTCAATTACTCTGATGAGAAGAATATTTTTTTCATCCATCTGATGTAAACTCCAACCCATGGATACTACAAGAGATATAATGGCTTAGGTAGAGGTATATCTGGTTACTGGAACAAGTTTTCATCATAGTCTTCTACCTCCTTCTGGGAGAACCCTATAGCCCCAAATATTGCCTTGTATCTATCAAAGATTCAATTTATAAGTCTTCACATATTCTTCAATGGATCGTATCATTGGGGATTATCTCCCTCCTAATCCCGTCTTCATGCTTGAACGAGCAATATCTAGAAATTCCTTGTATTTATTCTGAGACTACATGTTTCTACAATCAATTCCCTCTATCTGAGAGAGTCCATGCTTATATATGTTACATATCTCTTTTCTTTCTGCAAAGTGTCACAAGCCTATTCTGGTTTCCTTTTTGTTACTGAATTCCTCTGAGTCTGACTTTCTCTGAGTCGCTTTAAGTTTGTTTCTATCTATTCTGATTGCTTCCCATCTTGTATTTGTTGCAAGTATTGTGTCATCCTTGTAAACTTATTCTATGATAGGTTCCGCAAATATTGTTCATCAAGGTTTGTCAACATATTTCACAAGGGTACCTACCCGGAACAATACAAGAAACAAAATAAAGATCCAAGAGAGAGTGCTCTCTTTTATACAAGAATTTAATGGAAACTAGAAATAATGAATATCTAAATAAACCCACTTATGGATTTAATAAATCCATAGTGGTTACAACAATTTCCTAAATAATGAATAGTTTACAGCTAACAATTAACAATTAATGAATAACTCCAAGATCTTTTGCTAACAATTAGCAAAGAATAAATAACTCCAAGATATTTTGCCAAAGAATTCCAAGATTCTTGGTTAACCATTCAAACTAATATTTTGTCTTGGAATCACAAAATTATCTCCATATCTTTAATTTGTTTGGATTAAAATTATTGTTGCATGGATCCATAATTTTCACGTATAGTAGTAACAACATGGCTCATGGTTCCAATGGCTCATAGTTCTTGGTGTTGGCTCACGGTTATGATGGCTCAAGGTTCCTATTGCAGCGACGTTCTTTGGATGAGTTGTAGCGCAGAATAGTTCATTGGCGAGTTGCAACAACTATTATAAGGAGTTGCATCACATAATAGTTCCTTAGAGAGTTTCAACAATTGTTGTAAGGAGTTGCAACAATTGCGCAGGAGTTGCAACAACTGAGTTGCAATAACTATGTTGCAACACTCCATAGTTGCAACAACTGTCAAGCCATAGTTGCAGTACTCAACAATAAAGAGTTGTAGCAGTGAGAACCAAAATACATCCTGTGGCGATATCACAATCTACACTACCTGTTTGGCACATTGTCTTTGCAAATTAACTCAAAGATAAATGCAAATGCGATCTTTTCTAATGTTTAATCATAATTTCATGTAAAGTACTAAAAATGTTTTAATGGAAACACATTAAGTCTAAATCTCGCACAATAATGGATTGATACAAGGTCTAGGTAAGTGAAAAGGTGTTAAAAGTAGGGAAAAGATGGTATAAAAAGATGTCATTTTTGGAGCCCTTCAGTCTTGTCACCGTCCAACATATATAAGAGCTAGATTCACTTTTCTCTTCTTCAAGAACTCTATTTTCTTCAAGTTTCTTTTTCCTAATTCTTGTTTGCATGAATTTCCTAATACCTTTCCCAACGAATCAATCATCACCTTTCCTTCAAGTCAAAAGAAACCAAACACCATCGAAACTTCTCTAACAATACTAGTTGCGTGGACATGTCCACATAGTTTTCTCCAGTATGGATCACTCCACCTCCTCTGAGTCAACATAATCGAAAGCTAAATCATTGCAACCACTGTAAGTGATACTCATGCTTCTAAGATACAGAAGCACCCATTTCCATGCTCTTTACTTGATTTTTCCATGTGTCCATTGACAACACCAACTGCATGTGAAATATTTGAAAATTCCATCACAAAAATCAACCTTCATACTGTATTGTACATGAGACATATAATCCTTTTCTTCCTTACTACCAGGACTTAAACTTGAAGAAATATTACAATGAAAAGAAAAAGGAATATTTACCAATTTCACAATGCTCATACTGAACCATCATCAATATCTTATCCATAGAACTGTGACAATCACAACTTACCATTTTCCATATTTGTGTACTTCTATTCCTAATATTTGTTTTGATGCTCTTGAATCCTTCATCTGAAACATCCTAGCCAATTGAGCCTTTAACATGCTAATCTCAACCATGATTTGCTTGCAACAAGCATATCATCAAAATAACACCAATATAATGAATATGACATAAACATAATGATCATACTCACTTCTTAAGAAACCTTATATCACCATGAAGGAATCACACATCTTGTACCATTGCATAATTACCTTAGGCCATATAATGATTCCTTGAGTTTGAAAACAAATCTCCCTTTGCAATCCTAAAAAACTTCTCATGGTACATATCTCTGTTATTGATGATTTGTAGTGTAGATTATGATATCGCCATAGGATGACAACAACAAAAACAACCCCAAGACATGTACCCACAAAACACAAGGGAAATCCCAATACTAGCAAGACCAAGAACAACAAATGCCATGCTTTCTTTCTCCCTTTAGTTCTACATCAAGCCCCCCCTACACCCCCAACCAATCAACCATTTTCCTCAAAATATTCCATTCTCAGGGTGTAGTATTAACAACTAATCCAACACCTAAAGGATCCTCTCACTGTGGTGTCTTTTTCGCTTCAACAATGTTGGTGCCAGGTAATGGAGCAAAATCTACCTTCACCTTATTTGAATAAAAAAATCATTTTCTGGGGAAAAAATTCCATATCCTCGAGGCTCCATTAAACCCTCATCATATACGCTTCGATCGATTCATGAGTATTCACCAACCGATTCAAATATTCACAAAAATTTAAATGCAATTGTGACCGCTTTGTCTTCTTCACTGCCGCTCCAAGACTCAGTTGTTTCAATGCCATTCAATGAAAGGAACATAATCACAAGGTACACAACATTTTATCCTAGGAAAACCTCATGGGGGAGAAAACCCAACAAAAACTTCCTCAATAATAGATTGCCAATACAATGCCAAGACTTAAGATTAACCCACCAAGAAAATAATAGGACTGAGCACACGCTTCTCTCCTCCTTCTTGCAACTACAACTTCCTTCAAAATATGCGCACTAGAAGTGTGAGTGAGTGAGTGATCAAATGAGGCATCATCCTCACTTATAAATACTAGTGAGGAGGGGCTAGGGTTATGTCTCTTCACCAAGTAGGGAAAAATTCTTCCAATAGTGGTTAAAACCACTTTATTAAACCCTAGGGGATGAATTTACAAATACCACCATATAACTATGGCTTGACTAATCCACAAAAGGGGATTTGGTCTTCCTCAAGACCTGACATGATCAATCCACAAAAGGGGATTCGATCTATAAAATAATAACTTAATTATGATTAGAATATTCTTCGAAGTTACAATATTTCAACACTCCCCCTTAACAAGAAGAGTAATCTACTGACATAACCCAATACAACATCATCAAGAGAAAGAGAGGGCATCATCATCATCAACATCTGGAACACTGACTGGCACATCTACAAATCATCGAATTTTTTTCTCATCAACAATATCATTATCATTCATAGCATGGATCTGGAGTAGCATCATCATCAACATGGAGCTGAAACATCAACATCAATAGCATGAAGCTAGAACAAAAATATCCCCAACATGAAGTTGGTACACCATCATCAACAGCACAAGGCTGATACACCATCATCAACAACACGAAGTTGATACAACATCATCAATAGCATGAGGCTGGTACAACAACATCATCAACACGAGGAAGAGACAACTGTTGGACACACCGACCACACTTAAAGGGGGGGTGAATGAGTGTGGTGCTCTTTTTCACACATTTCCCTTTCAAAAAACTCCTTAGTTAAAAATCACCATTTACTCATTACTTATTGCTGTCATTTATAACGAGTTAGATGTGAACATACATCAACAACATATGCCAACAACATATTTCATCAATAAGTCATCATCACAAGGAACACAAAGAACACAAGATGTATGTACAATTTTCTTTTTACTATGGACTACAATCCTTGGGTTATCAGCAACAACTGAATAGAGTTACAACTCCACAAGAGAAACAACTCTATAATGCAAGACTCAGCTTACACAACTGAACACCAACTGAGAAAAGGAATTAATCCTCAACAGACACCAATATGTCAACAGGTACGCGACCTTTCAGTAGTGTAGCACGCGTATGTATGTGCCCTACTAGTAGTACAACTTGCGTATGTACACGACATGTCTGTACTACAACTTGCATATGCCTTGTGAGTATTTAGGGTTTTCTCTTCATGAAAACTCAGATCCTCTGCAACCTTCAGTCACATCCACTTCTGTCATTCACTGTCTGATCTGAACCAGAACCAATCACAACACATCCATGCTCTCCCACAACTTACTCATGGCTCCTCAATCATACAATATGAATGCTACTTAATCATTTATAAGAAACACGTATACTATGGAAATCATATCAGTACTGAAACATAAGAGTGTTGCTCACTCCATCAACCAACACAAACCAAATCATAATAGCCATACCAAGAATGATTCACGCATTCATCATACAATATGCAAGAGTGTCCATCAAGATAACTATGTAACCATACCATAGATTCTATGGCAGATCTGAGCCCATAGAATGTAGATTTGAAACTTGCTTCAATCGTCAAGAACTTGGCACCAGCTCACACTCAATTCTTCATGACTTCCATCAATTGTAAGTGCTCTGTCTTCCTTTAGCCTGCGTATGTACATTCTCAGGCTCACTGCAGCCCGCATATGTATGCTCTCTGGTCCACTATTGCTCGCGTACTCCTTCAGAAACTAGGGTTTCTGAACTTCTGAAACTTTCTCCATCAAGATCTTAGACTTACAGAAACTTTGATGCGTCCATGAGATCCTCCATCCACTCTTTCTCTCAGAATAGATCTTCAAGATATGCTCAAGAGATATTTTCACAAGAGACCCTTGCCTCTTATTTATACTTTCCAAGTAGCTTCCTTAGAATCCTTTTCTAGGTCACTTTGTCCAACTTTTCCCAATTTGCCACTTGTCCATGTATCCAATAGCCACTTGACCACTTAACCAATTTTCTTCTTTTTAGGGTTAACCAATTTCCATAATTAGAAAGTTATCCATTTACTTTATTATTTAAATAATCTTTCTTGACTTTGTCACTTCACTTTATTATTTAAACAATCCTCCTTCTTTGCAAGCACTTTGACTTCTTTGACCTTTTGGGGATTCAAGCCAACATGTGAGGGTCCTTCAACTTCGTAAGGCGATAACTCTCAAACCGTGAGGATTTATGTGACATTCTACATACCACTGGAAATGGCATGACAAGTACTATCCATCTAGGATAGTTTCACTAACAAATTCACTGATCCTCATCTCATTATTCCATAATTAATCATGGGTTCTCTAACCATACTTCTAGGATAACTCAACCACAAAGTGTATTCCCATGAGGGATTTCACCATAAGGGGACAACTTTGGAGTTCATCCAATTGTACTCCTTATCAAGAAAATAACGAGTCATCTTTACATTAATCCAACTATGCATCATATATCAATGAAACCACATCGATGCATCATATATCAATGACAACTCATTGATCCATCTTTATCTATGCATCATATATCAATGACAACTCATTGATCCATGTTCATCTATGCATGACATCATATGAATATGATTCCAATTGACATGATTCCATTCACATCAAGGATAATACATATTACATCAATATGCTATGACAAGACATTGTTCCTTTGACATCAATCATCAATCAATCAATCACTCAATCCTTTGACATCAATGACAACATGATCCAACAATATCTCCCTTTGGCATTGATGACAATACCAACATTGATGTCAACACCAATTATTGATGGAAACATGTAGACAAGGCATTGATGTACATCAATAGTCATCTCAATCACATCAATGTGACTATCTCTCTCCCTTTGACATCAATGGCAAAGGGTAGTTCTCTCCTTGGGGCTTCTCCCCTTGCCTAAACTCTCCTTGGGGATTCTCTCCCTGATTGAATGCCTTTGATCTTCCTCTGAATAATCTCTCCCCTTTTGAACAAGGGATATCACTCTGATGTAATTCTGAAATCATATCGCTCATTTTCCCCCTATGACCATCGATCCCCCTGAAACTGTGCCTCTGTGATCTTTCTCCAAGTATAGATCTCCTTTTCCAAGTATTTATATTTTCATATGATGAATCTCTCCTCATGGAATCACGGGAAGAAGAATGACTCCCCCTATGGGTATGTCTCCTCCTTTCTTCTCTGCAATATGAACAATATGCTATCATTGCAATATGATTCTGCTCAACTGGAACATAGATCAACTTATCTCTCTATGAATATCCTTGGACCTGTCCATGCATCAAACTCTTGCCATACCATACATCATGAAGCAAAATATATGTCAACAATGAATAGAGAATCATGAAAAAAACATCAACCAAGTACATCATGTGCCAACCATGCACAATACCCATGTACATCAATATCATATCATATGCTATAAGATACCATCAATGGAGTGCATCAACCATATTCCTCTACCAACATGCCAACCATGTGCCTCAAACAAGTGTCATATCACTCATGATATGCCTCTACCAAGAACCAAGTGCCACAATCATGTATCTTAGTCAATGAAGTGTCTCAAGTATATCATCCATACATCAATAAGTGCACCAACATGTATCACCATTTGTACCAAGCAAGTGCATCAACCATGCACCAATACCACAACAAGATGAACTACAATCAAGATGTGTCCTCATGCATGTATGTCATATTCACCATAAAACATGTGCCAATCATATTGCTAGTAGGTGCCTCTAACAATGTACCAAAAGTGTACCAATCATGCATCAACTATAGATCAAGCTATGACTGATCAATGATGTACAATATTATGATCAACTCATCAAATACATGTCCCACTATGTAGCCCTTCCTCATGCCGAATGCATGCCCCAAGATATCCAAAAAATATGCATCTCACAATAATACATCATAAGATATATCAATGAAACTCAAATATGTACTAGCCATGTACCCCAACAGATCAACCTCAATCTCCATTCACTACAACAAATACTAAGCATCCAATATGTACTAGAAGTGTGCCTCAATAGATAAATGACATCTCTAACTAGCATCATCATGATATATCTCATAACCAAAGTGCCACAACTTCACTGTCACACCAACATTGTTCTTCAATAGGAAAATGCCTCAATCCACACTCTAGGGTTAGTACCATGCATCGAAGATAGTATTTCAATAATCAACCATATGTCACCACCATACATACATCAATTATCTATGCCAACATGTAATCATTAAAACCTGCAACAAACAATGTCAGACCCTACAAAAAACCATGTCAGACCCTACAAAAAACCATGTCAGACCCTGCAACACAGAGTTATACCATTATACCATGTTGCAACTCATGTGCATAGCCTTTTTCCCAAGGCTTTACCACAGATACGCGGCCTGCTGCACAAGCGGCTCACATATGTACGCGACTTATTCATATGTTAGATCACGTATGTACGTGACTATTACCATTGTAACCTACGTATGCTTCCGAAGATGACAAAATCGAGCTTCCTTTAAGGCTGCCATTATGCTCTAGTTGTTCAGTCTTCTTTACCCACTTCTGAAGGTGTCACTGCTTCTCATAACTTGAGCTCTAAGCTTCCATTTTTTCAAAAATGTCTTCCTTCCTAACTTCATGCCTTCTTCTAGTCATGCTATATGAAGTCCTCATCATGGAATTTCTTCTTGTGTTCCAACAATTCTGGGATTTGTGACCAAATCCACTACAATTGTAGCATTTCATGATGTGACAATGAACAACAATGTGTCCTACTTGATTACATCTCCAACACCTTAGGGTGTTATGAATTCTTTCATTATCTCTCCTTGCATAAAATTTTTATTCCAAAGCTTTGTGACCATATTCATTACATGAGTAACAGTGACTATGAAAAACATTTTCATACCTTTTCTTTGGTGTCCATCTTGAAGGTGTCTTGAGTTTTCTTTGCGATGTAAGAATGGCTTCTTGATGTCTTCCTTGCTTTGTTCTTTTGGAACTTTCCTTGCCTTGTGTAGATGGTTGACTTGCAACATTATTTCCATCCTTTGAGAGCGAGGGACTTACATCATGCTTCTTTGAGGTGCTTGCTTCAATATGTGTAGCTACTTTGTTGTATCCAAGACCTAATTTATCATTTGGTGATCTTTGACTATCCAAGATCTCATTCAAGATTGTTGACCTATTCGAGAATTTGTTTGATTTCTCTACTTTCTTTCTAATATCAACAACTTTAGCTTCCAACTTATGACATGACTCTTCCTTTTCATTTACTTGATTCTTTAATAGTTCCTCTATTCTTTTGGCTTCTTCAATTTTGGTATTGAGATGTATATTAGCTTTAAGACTTTTGATAATCTCATCATCTAACTTCTTATTCTCTTCAAATTCATTCTTTAGTCTTTTGATCTCTTCGTCTTTTTCTTCTAATTGAGTTTTTTTACTTTTTTCTTGTTCCTTGAGCATTTCCTTTAACTTAAAGATATGCCTTTGATTCTTTCTAAGAAACTGTTTAGTGTTATCAGAAAGATAGCTATATTCTATGTAACAATGGTCATAGTTGTATTCAAATAGACCCCATTCAACTTTCCTTTTAAGCACCGATAGTTCTTATTATACCTTTTCCATGGGATAACCATTATCTAACTCTACACATACTATATCTATATTTTCTTCTTCACTTGTAGAGAAATATTCAACATCATCACATCTTGAAATATTGCAATCAGGGGTTTTTGGAGATTCTTTACCTTCATTGATCTTGATGGAATTGTCTTCAAGGTCTTCCTTTTTGCCAACATCATCACATTTAGAATCATTGCAAATAGAGTATTTTGGAGATTCTTTACCTTCATTGTTCTTGATGGAGTTGTATTTAGTGTCTTCCTTCTTGCTTTGGTATGTCTTCTCTATCTTTAGCCATAGATCCTTGGCGAAAGTGCATTGTACCATGCTCTCTTTGATAGAACTTGAGAGTCCACTAAGAATGGTCTTGAGAGCCAATGCATCATTCTTCCTCTCTTCCCTTTGAGTTGCAAACTTTGACTTGTTCTTCAAAGGAATTGATCCACCAATAGTTTCCTTCCAAATACCCACTCCTATTTCCTTCAAGTGCACATTCATTTCTATTCTCCATGTAGAATAATTTTCCTCATCAAGGATTGGAACTTCATCATCCATTTGTGTGTCCATGGATCTCCTCCAAGCTTGTTAAGGCTTATAGTGAAGGCCTACTCTGATACCAATTGTTGGAAACACCAACCACTCTTAGAGGGGGGGTGAATGAGTGTGGTGTTATTTTTCACATTTTTCCCTTTCACAAAACTCCTTAGTTAGAAATAACCATTTAATCATTGCTTATTGTTTTCATTTATAACCAGTTAGATGTGAACATACACCAACAACATATTTCATAAATAGGTCATCATCACAAGGAACACAAAGAAAACAAGATGTATGTACAATTTTCTTTTATTACGGACTACAATCCTTGGGTTATCAGCAAGAACTGAATAGAGTTACAACTCTACAAGAGAAACAACTCTATAATGCAAGACTCAACTTACAAAACTCAACACCAATAGATAAAAGGAATCAATCCTCAATAGATACCAATCTGTCAACATGTACGCGACCTGTTAGTAATGCAACACGTGTATGTATGCACCCTACCAGTAATGCAACATGTGTATGTACGTTCCCTACCAGTAGTACAACTCACGTATGTATGTGCTTGTCTGTAATACAGCCTGCGTATGCCTTCTGAGTATTTATAATTTTCTCTTCATGAAAACTCAGATCCTATGAAACCCTTAGTCACATCCACTTATGTCATTCATTGTCCAATTTGAACCAGAACCAATCACAACACATCCATGCTCTCCCAGAACTTACTCATGCTCCTCAATCATACAATATAAATGCTACTTAATCATGTATAATCAACAAGTATACTATGGCAATCATATCAGTACTGAAACATAAGAGTGTTTCTCACTCCATCAACCAACACAAACCAAATCATAACAACCATGCCAAGAATGCTTCACGCATTCATCATATAATATGAAACAATATCCATCAAGACAACTATATAACTATTGGCCCTCAACCAAGTTTCAAAGAAACTTTGGTCAATTTTGGCCCACGTTTGGACTTCGACACGTTGGTTGAAGAAGGAACGCCCAGGCCGAGCTGAGATTGCGGATCTCACCGATTTTGAGGGTTATGTGGACTCAATAAAGGGACCTCTAGTGTTTTGTAATGAGTTTATGTGATGTCGGTCCATGGGGTTTTCCCATGTTTAGGCCTTATTGTAAGGGTTTGTAAAATATAAATAAAGAAGAATGTATTGTAGAAGTATCTAAGTGCAAGTAGTTCGAGTTTCTTTGTGAAAATGAATGCCTATGGTCGAGGCTTGGTGCTCGACTGTGATTGTGTAGAAGTTTCTAAGTGCTGTGAGAATGTTGGCATATTTACATGCAAGTTGTGCTTGTCATTGATGGCAAGAACAACAACGACGATGACATGTTTATAGGAAAGAACAACAACGATGTTGGAAGGTTTACAGGCAGAGTGTGCATTGCAAGAACAACAATGGAGACGCAGATGAGCAAGATCGAGAAGCTCAAAAGAGATAGTGAAGAGTTGCATGTAGATAGTGCAGAGTTTCACGCAGAGCGCAAGTGGGCGCCAGGGACGAGGTGAATTCCATTACCAAATCTCAGGAGAGATAGCATTCCCAGAAACACAGATGAGGTCCAAGTCATCAAGGCTTGCAGAAGGATCAAAGGTTACAGAACGTTTGACACTTAGAAATTCTTCCAAGTCAGGAGGATGCATAAGCTCAGGAGGAGGAGCAATAGTGGCCATTGGATCACCAATCCCAAAAACCCAATGTCTGTTAGATCAGGTTTCAGTGACCAGAGGAAGCATAGATGAGGAGATCAGATCTTAGCCGTTAGATCTGAGTGCGTAGACCAATAGATGTTGGATCCTAAGGAAAGTGCACGAGACAAGTTTCAAAGTCATCAGAACCATCCATCACCAGAGATGACACGTGGTGAAAGATCATCTTTTCATTGACTGAAAGGTCAAAAGAAGGAGGTTCTCTAATCCCTCGAACTCACAATATGCAAAGTCGCAAAATGACTTGAGCCGTTAGATCGAGGACTAATCTGGGCTGTCAGATCTAGGAGAAGAACATGTGCCATGTGAGGAGATCCACGTCAGCAAGGAAAAGTGGCAGATTACGTTAGCAAGACCACGTCAGCAAGACCATGTTAGGGAGGACACATGGCGAGCACTCAACATTTCACTGACTCGCAAATTAGGATAGTCAAAGGCAGAGTTGCAGGAACTCGAGAGGTGCAAGGTCATGACATGATCACAACCATTGGATCACAGACAGTTGTGGGTCATTAATTTAGAGTACTTCAAATATCGAGATTTGGAAGAGTCGGGGTTGGCTCATGCTCAAACCCCCAACACGCGAAGTCGCAAAAGGATCTGAGTTCTTGGATTGAGGAGAAATCTGGACGGTCGATCCAAGAAGGACACGTGGCGAGAGATCAACATTTCACTGACTGAAGGGTCAAAGGAAGAAGGTTCTCTAACCTCCAAAGTTGCAAAATGCAAAATCGCGACATGATCTAAGACGTCGGATCGAGGAGAGATCTAGACCGTTGATTTTCTAGGGAAATGAGATGCAAAGTTGTGAAACGCGAAATCACTATTTAATCTCAGTTGTCGATCAAAGGGAGAGTGTGGACCATTGATCTGGAATGACGAAGAATGAAGTCTGAGTTCTCGAAGAATAGATCTGGACTTTTAAATCACCGAGGATCGTGGGTCGTTGATCTGGAGTATTTCGGAGTTTCACAAGTTGGGAGTCTCAAGCCAACTCACATCAGGAAATCGTGATACGTGAAATCAGGAAGCACCTTTTTGCCTGACCCCTGGTCACAGCTGGAGGTCACATTGTCGAAGGATTAAGGGAGGAGCTAGAAGGTCGCTAGGCTCCACATCAAAGATCGTTGAGATCGTGAAGCGCATTTGATTAGCGAGTGGTCACAACCAATGGTCACATCAACAGAAGATTGGGGAAGGAGCTAGCAACGCTAGGCTCCATTTCAGAGTTTCATGAGTTGGGAAGATCGAGGTAACTCACAGCTAGATATCTCAAAATGTAAAATCGCGAAACAAATGGTGGTTAGGTGTATGGTCATCGTCGATGGTCATGTGAAAGGAAGGGGCTTAGCTAGAAAAGCTAAACACCCACTGTGTAGTTTTTCTCAGATAGGGAAAAGGTGCCAAAGGCATGAACGCACAAAGGTTTTCTCAATAACTGCCAGAAAATGATTGATGGCATCTACCAGAGAATTCAAAGAATCTCAATGTGATCGAAAAAGGAGCCAAAGAAGCCATAATTGACTGGTTGTAATTGCCAGAACGCAGTAATGAAATCGGCCAGAAAACTCGAGGAGCTACAGGGTGATCACTAGAGAAGCTGAAGAGTCTTGAGGTAACTGCCAGTGGAATGAAGACTCAACATAGAGAGGATTGACAGATGGAAAAAGCATCGAAGACTGTAACTATAATAGAGAGGATAAGCTCAACTGTGATAGAGAAGAAGAAGAGTTTCATTGCCAGAGAAGGTAGAGAATCTCAGGATAAGCTAATGATGATGAATAGACTCAGGATAACCGCCAAAGAAGACGATGAGTTGCATGGAGGATTTGGCAGAGGAATTGGGATGATAAATATATGCAGAACAAAGAAGAGGAGATTGATGTCGTTGAGAGTGATTCATGTGAGAGGAGAGACGCTGATGTAGGACAGAAGAGCAGTGTAGCAGAATAGTGATGAGACTAGTAAGCCATAGATAAATGTTCTATCATTGTGATAAAGTTGTAAAAGGCAAATATTTATATTTCAGGATGGTTGGGAGGTGCTAGGGAGGATTGGTGTCCTCAGAGTTTCAAGTGGGTGCTTGAACACAGGGAGTTGTAGCTTTCATATGGTTGCAACCAGAAAAACTTGGGTGGCAGTGTGGTTCAAGGGAGAACTATTGTTCTCTGTCATACAGGTTGGGGCCTGTGTGACTGGAAGTTGGTGCTTCCATCCAGTTGGTGCTGGAACACTTAAGGAGTTGGTGCCTCCTTCTAGTGGGTGCTAGAGAAACCAGAGAGTTGGTGCTTCCTTCTAGTGGGTGCTAGAGAAACCAGAGAGTTGGTGCTCTCAACAAGTTACAACTTGCAAAACAGAGGTGGTAGCCTCAAAATGAGTTGGTGCTCATAAGAATGATAATGTACAGAATATAAAGATTACTTATCATATCAAGAAGAAGAGATTTTTCCCTTTATGGGTTTCCTCAAGAAATATTTGTCTCTATATATTTCATGTGTGTGATTGATGTTGAATATTTTACTGCCTACCTTCCTAAATTATTGTGATTGTCATTGAATGATCTGTAAAGAGTTTAAAATAAGTATAATTGTTTAAGCACGGTGTCAACTGATTCACCCCCACCCTCTCAGTTGTCCAACATTTGGTATCAGATCACGTTCCCTTTATTTAAGGGTAGATCCTAGAGCTTAAACATGACTAGCCATGGAGGAACTTCAACCAATAAGGCTCCCCTATTCAATGGAACAAATTTTGGATTCTGGAAGGTTAGTATGAGAACCTACATAATGGATTTAGGTGCAGATGTATGGGATGTGGTAGAGACTGGTTATGTAAAGCCAGTTGTACTAGATTCTAAGGATGACAAGCTAGAGTTCAACTTCAATGCTAAGGCTATGAATGTTATTCTGAGTGGGCTTACAAAAAAATAATTTGTAAAAGTTATGCACCTAGAAATTGCCAAAGAAATGTGGGACAAACTCATTAGCAGCTATGAAGGTAATGAGAAAGTAAAGGACGCCAAGCTTCAAACTTACAGAGTACAATTTGAACAACTACAGATGAAAGAAGATGAAACTATCGGGAAGTACTTTCCGAGATTTGAAGATCTAGTGAATGCCATGAAGGGTCTTGGTGAGAATATTGAAGACATATTTTTAGTTCAGAAGATTTTAAGATCTCTGCCTGATAGGTTCAACCCAAAGGTCTCTGCAATAGAAGAACTTAATGATCTAAAATCTTTGGCCTTTGATCAAGTTTTAGGAACATTGATTGCATATGAAATGAGGATAGTTAAATATAAACCCACCTCTAGAGAAGAACCACTTAAAGAAGACAAGAATGAGGATTCTCATCCTGAGGAAATTGAAGAAAAAATTGTGAGAAGATTAAAGAAAGGATCAGGCAAGTACCAAGGCAATTTTCCCTTCAAATGCTTTAATTGTGGAAAGATAGGTCACTTTTCATCTAAGTGTCCACACAAGCAGAAGGACGAGAACTCTGAAGGATAAGAGAAGTACAAATGCAATATATTTGGTAAAAAGAAAATTTTATGTGTAAACAATGATGACTCTTTAAAAGACACAGATAGTGACTCTTCCTGTGAAGATAAGGTAAATGAATTCATGCTTATGGACAAAGAGGATTATGATAATAAAATCATAGGAAGTGATGCTAATTATGAAGAAGCTGTGGTTGACTTGGAAGGAGAGTTGATTAGCGCTTTGGAAGAGATTGACAGACTCAGACTTAAGAAGAGAAAGCAAAAACAATTGTTGATACAATTCAAGAAAGGCAGTTAAAAACTCGATGAATACTTTGCCCTGCTAAAAGTGGAAATAGAAGAGGCAAAGAAAATCGAAGACATTCTGAAACAACAGTTATCAGAAAAGAAGGCAAGATGTGAAGATCTTGAAGAAGAAGTAGTGAAAACTATGAAAGAGTTGGAGAAGTTTCAAGCCTTGTATCATCAGAATCTGTCAAGTATCAAAGCCTCAGAAGGATTAGCCACCATTTTGAATTAGCAAAGGAATCCAAAGTTGAAAACTGGTTTGGGTTATGAAGATGGATCAAGTAGTGGTCAGCCAAGCAACAAAGAACCCATCAAGTTTATCAAATCTACAACCAATGACAACATCAAACTTGGTGAAACAAAGGAAGATAATCAACCATCAAGGAGGAGTAAAGAAAAAGGTGCCAGAACTGAATTTGTAGAACAAAAAAATAATACACCCTCTGCTCAAGGAAATCATCAACATGGAAGAAATCGATCTGCTCAAAGAAGACAACCTTTTTCCAGGTACAAAGATTTTTTCTATGGATATTGTTTCTACTGTTATAACTTTGGCCACAAAGTTGTAAATTGTTCCTTAAGATTTAGACATGGGCAATCAAGACACCCAAGGAATAAATATTTGACACAACAGAGAATGAGACAACCAAGTAACAAACAACCATAGATTGCAAATTGTCAAATTAAGTTTAGAGACATGCAACTAAGGAGGTCAAGAAATAATAAAAAGTCAATGAGTAGACAACGCTTCAACAATCACTTAGACCTATTGAACAATTACCTTGAATTCTATAACTATCATAACTTCGACCACAAAGCTGCAAACTGCCATCTGAAGAATTACAAAGCAGATCCAAGGATAAATCTCTTCGCTAGAAAAGTTAGCACATGGAAAAGGAAACATAGTTAAAAATGTGGTCTAGTACTTTCAACTCAAAAACAAAAATACTCCTGGAATATAGACAGTGGATGTTCCAAGAACATGACTGGAGACAAGGATAAGCTTTTGTCTATAAGTAAAAGAAAAATAGGAAATGTGATCCTTGAAAATGATGAACCAGGTAAAATCAAGGATAAAGGGATGGTAAGTTTGAGTAATGGCAAAGGATATTCTTAGGATGATCTGCTTGTAGATGGTCTAAAACATAATTTTCTCAGTACAATTCAAATGTGTTACAGATGCTGTGAAGAGGTGGTCACGTCCAAAGATTGTAAGGTGAAAAATTTAAACTCAGGACAAGTGGTGGATAAAAGAATAAGGACAGATAATGATGTTTCTATTGAATCCTCCCATGCAAGAAAAGAAGTAGTAGAAGAATAATCATGTCATAAGTTGGAAGAAGAAATTGTGAAGGTTGAGAAGTCAAACACCCAAATCAAATTCTTGAACAACTCCATGACCCTGGATGAGATCTTGGATAGTCAGAGATCACCAAATGACAAACCCGACCTTGGATACAACAAGGAAGAAATCAACACTCCTAAGAAACCTGATACATGACCTTCATTTGTAAAAAGGGAAAGCAGGTATGACTCAAGTTCTTCATGTTTTCTCTTGTGATGAATATGGTCATAGAAACCTTGGATTGTAGGCATCATGGAAGAAAAATGAAATTGCAGCAATAGAGATCGATGGGAATCAATGGGGAGATCCAAGGGTTGTTTAATATGAGCTACAATTGCACAGTGTTCCAGTAGTACAGTGACATCTGCAACAACAACATTCTGATGTACATGACATCCCGTGGAGATATCAAGAGGAAAGACCTTATCAGAAAGAGCTAAGATATTACCAAAGGGAGAAAGCAGTCAGAAGTAGAGAGAGAAGAGTGGCAGGGGGAGTCATTCAGTTATGACAAGAAAAGGTTGATGAAGGAGTCGTAGTGAGAGAGAGGTGAGCAATATTGAGTATTCTATAGAGGACACAACTGAAGCTGGAGATGAACAGGTCCAAGAATCAGAAGGAGAAGGCTATGGTTTAGATATAAATACTCCGCAGGACTCAAATAAGAGAGTCCATCCTATCAGGGGGAGTTTGTGTTGGTTGAATATCTGACACCTCCGAAAAGTACTGCAACAACTCAGAGGGAGAATGTTTTCTTTGACATTGATGTCAAAGGGGGAGAAAAGGTGTGGATGCTACAGTTGGAGGTCTAAGAAGAATAGTGCAGTCGTTCAGAGTTGCCATCAATGCCAAAGGGGGAGATTGTTGGCATGTGTTACAGGCAGACTGTTCTTGTCATTAATGGAAAGAAAAAAAACGACGATGGCATGTTTACAGGCAGGGAAAAAAGTGATGTTGGCAGGTTTATAGGCAGAGTGTGCATGGAAATAACATCAGGGAAGACACAGATGAGCAAGCTCAGGAATCTTATAAGAGATAGTGCAAAGTTTCATGTAGATAGTGTAGAGTTGCATGTAGAGCACAAGTGGGTGCCAGGGCCAAGGTGAATTCCATTACCAAAGCTCAAGAGAGATAGAGTTCCCAGAAACACAGACAAGGTCCAAGTCATTAAGGCTCACAGAAGGATCAAAGGTTACAAAACCTTTGAAACTTAGAAATTATTCCAAGTCGGGAGGATGCATAAGCCTAGGAGGAGGAGTGACAGTGGTCGTTGGATCACCAATCCCAAAAACCTGATGTCTGTTAGATTAGATTCCAGTGACCAGAGGAAGAGCAGATGAGGAGATCATATCTCAACCATTAGATTTGAGTGCGTAGACCAACATTTGTTGGATATTAAGGAAAGTGCACAAGACAAGTCCTAAAGTCATCGGAACCTTCCATCGTCAGAGATGACATGTGGTGAAAGATCATCATTTCTCTTAATGAAAGGTCAAAGGAAGGAGGTTCTATAACCCCTCAAACTCACGATATGCAAAGTCACAAAATGACTTGAGCCGTTGGATCGAGGACTAATCTGGGCTGTTAGATCTAGGAGAAGAACATGTGCCATGTGAGGAGATCAATGTCAGCAAGGACAAGTGGCAGATCACGTCAGCAAGACCACATCATCAAGACCATGTCAGGGAGGACACATGGCAAGCGCTCATCATTTCATTGACTCGCAAATCAGGAAAGTCAAAGGAAGAGTTGCAGGAACTCGCGAGGTGCAAGGTCGCGACATGATCATAGCCTTTGGATCATAGAGGGTTGTGGGTCATTGATTTAGAGTACTTCAGATATCGGGATATGGAAGAGTCAGGGTTGGATCATGCTCAAACCCCCGACACGTGAAGTCGTGAAATGATCTGAGATGTCAGATCAAGGCGAAATCTGGATCGTCGATCCAAGAAAAACACGTGGTGAGAGATCAACATTTCATTGACTGAAGGGTCAAAGGAAGGAGGTTCTCTAACCTCCAAAGTCTCGAAATGGGAAATTGCAACATGATCTGAGCCATTGGATCGAGGAGAGATCTGGACCATTGATTGTCTAGGGAAACAAGACGCGAATTTGTGAAACATGAAATCACGATTTAATCTCAGTCGTCGATAAAAGGGGGAGCATGGACCGTTGATCTGGCACAACGAAGAATGAAGTCCGAGTTCTTGAAGAAAATATATGGACCGTTAAATCACTGAGGATCATGGGTTATCGATCTGGAGTATTTTAGAGTTTCGCGAGTTGTCTCAAGGCAACTCACATCAGGAAATCATGACACGCGAAATCGCGAAGCACCTTTTTGCTTGACCCCTGGTCACAACTAGAGGTCACATCGTCGAAGGATTAAGGGAGGTGCTAGCACATCGCTAGGATCCACATCGGAGATCGCCGAGATCACGAAGCGCTCATTTGATTAGAGAGTGGTCATAGCCAATGGTCACATCAACGAAAGATTGGGGAAGGAGCTAACAACACTAGGATCCATTTTGGAGTTTCGTGAGTTGGGAAGATAGAGGCAACTCACAGTTGGATATCCTAAAACGTCAAATCATAAAAAAAATGGTGGTTAGGTGTATGGTCATCGTCGATGGTCATGTGAAAGGAAGGGGCTTATCCAAAAAACATAAATGCCCACTGTGTAGTTTTTCTCAAATAGGGAAAAGGTGCCAAAGGCATGAGCACTTAGAGGTTTTCTTAGTAACTGCCATAAAATGACTGATGGAATCTACCAAAGAATTCAAAGAATCTCAATGTGATCGATAGAGGAGCCAAAGAAGTCATAATTGTCTGGTTGTAACTGCCTGAATGCAGTAATGAAATTGGCCAGAAAACTCGAGGAGCTGCAGGGTGATCGCCAGAGAAGCTGAAGAGTCTTGAGGTAACTTCCAATGGAATGAAGACTCAACATAGAGACGATTGAAAGATGGAAAAAGAATCAAAGAGTGTAACTATAATAGAGAGGATAAGCTCGACTATGATAGAGAAGATGAAGAGTCGCACTGCTAGAGAAGGGAGAGAATCTCAGGATAAGCTACTGATGACGAATAGACTCAGGATAAATGACAAAGAAGATGATGATTTGCATGGAGGATCTGGCAGAGGAATTTGGATAATAAATATATGTATAACATAGAAGAGGATCTTGTTGTCATTGAGAGTGATTCATGCGAGAGGAGAGACGCTGATGCAGGAGAGAAAAGCAACGTAGCAGAATAATGATGAGACTAGTAAGCCATAGATAAATGTTGTATCACTGTGATAAAGTTGTAAAAGGAAAATATTTATATTTTAGGGTGGTTGGGAGGTGCTAGGGAGGATTGGTGTCCTCAGAGTTTCAATTGGGTGCTTGCACACAGGGAGTTGTATCTTCCATCTGGTTGCATCCAGAAAAACCAAGGTGGCAGGGTGGTGTAAGGGAGAACTATTTTTCTTTGTCATATAGGTCGGTGCTTGTATGAATGGAAGTTATTGCTTCCATCTAGTTGGTGCTGGAACACTTAGGGAGTTGGTGCCTCCTTCCAGTGGGTGCTAGAGAAACCAGGGAGTTGGTGCTTCCTTCTAGTGGGTGCTAGAGAAACTAGAGAGTTCGTGCTTTCAGCAAGTTGTAGCTTGCAAAATAGAGGTGGTAGCCTCAAAATGAGTTGGTTCTCATAAGAATGATAATGTACATAATATAAAGATCACTTATCATATCAAGAAGAAGAGGTTTTTCCCTTTATGGGTTTCCTCAGGAAATATCTCTCTGTATATTTCATGTGTGTGATTGATGTTGAATATTTTACTGCCTACCTTCCTGCATTATTGTGATTGTCATTGAATGATCTGTAAAGATTTTAAAATAAGTATAATTGTTTAAGCACGGTGTCAACTGATTCACCCCCCCGCTCTCAGTTGTCTAACATAGAAGATAATTTGGCTCTGTGAAATTGACCTAGTTTTAGAAGGAGGATCTAGTGCTTAGTGCACAGATCTCCTGTCTGGTGCGGCATTCGACTATGTGGCTTAGTGCATAGAAGTGACTGAATGTATGATTTTGGTGAATAATAAAGAGGTGAAGTGATTTGTGGATGTAGCCCCACCCTAGGGTGAACCACATATATCTGGTGTCTCTTGGTTTTCTTTGTGCTGTGTTATTGCTATTATGAACTTGATTAGTACTTTGATTATGATGTGTAATAGATAGATATTTTGTTGCTTAAGTACTTTAATTATGTTAAGGGTAAATGAATGCTAGATTTAACTTATAGTGATAAATGCTAAGTGTTAAGTGTTCGAGGTATATAATCATTTGTTGTTACTGCGTCGATCTATCTTTGATCATGCACTGCGGTGTTAATAGGGTTAATAACTGATGCAGGTCACTTCCTAAGTGTTAACATAATATTCTGCAAAGTTCTCTTATCACAGATTTGTGTCCCAGCCTAGTTACAGACACCTGCGTCCTATAACTCCATCTGCTTCTACCTCAGGTGAGACTTCATCCGCTTCGCAGGTGTTGTCAAAAGGGCTGGTAGTTGGGGTTTTGTTGGTGCGTTATTAAGCATTGAACCCTGGGTCTTCACCTGTGCCAACAAATGGTTCCGTTGTCAGGACCTTAAACTGTGATTGATGGGAATTGAAGTAAAGAAAAAGAGAAGCTTTGTGTGTAGGTCTGTTGCTAAAGTGCACAATACTCTATTTGAATTGCGAAGCTGTGTGCCAAGAAAGTAAGTTGTTCTAAATAAAAGAGGTAAGATCCTAAAAGAAGTAAGCTTTGTGCTTTGGCAAGAGAAAGATAAGTGAAAATTTTCTGTTTTGAAATCATGAATTTAAGTATGTTTAATAGATTATGTCTTAATCTAAAGGCTAGGGAGCAGTTGAAAGAAAGAGTTGATTTGAGTAAACTTAATGGAAATGAAGAAAGATATGTTATTCCTATGCATGGAAAGAGTTTTTGGACTAAAAAGTGGATGTAGGAACCTAGAAATAATTTTTGCATATTGTAGGTCCAACATCATGATCCTAGGGGAAGTGTGTAGTACAAAAAAGATTGGGGAACATTTCAGAGAAAAAGAGGATTGACTTTATGTTATAATTGCAGAAGGTCAAGACATCTTGCTAAGAAATGTGCTGAGGAAGGCCCTATTTGTCTTTGTTGTAAGGTTGTTAGTCACGAGGTTGAGGATTGTCCAAGGATTATTGCTAAAGTTGAAGGGATGAACATAATACAAGAAAACTATGAAGAAAGTCAAGAGACTAAGGGCATGTTAGAAAGTCATAAAGAGAAAGGGTCATAGGAATTTCAGACTATGTTATTACAACTGAAAGAAATGATGGATGTTCATAAAGGTGTCAGTTTACCAGAAATCCCGAAAGAAAAACAATGCATAAGTGTAAGAATAAAAGACTTCGACATAGATTGTATAGTCTTAGATGAAGAAACACAAGTGAATATTATGACAGAAGAAACTTGGGAATTTTTGGGAAAGCCTACTATGGTACCTTCTTTAGGAAGGATAGGCTTGTTTAAGGGAAATATGATAACTTTATGTCGAAGAGTAACTAATGTACCTGTTACTATTCATGGAACATCGACAGAAGAAGAATTTGAAATCATCAGGTTTGTTGGGGACAACACCCCTTTCCCACTTTTGTTAGGTAAGGCTTGGATTCAAAAGTATCAAATCAGAAGGAAAGCAGAGGAAGAAGCTATAGAAAATAAAAAGCAAGAATTAAGGGATTTCATAGCTAGGAAAATAGACCGACTAATAGAAGAACAAGATGATAAGTCGAAGAAATAGAGCAAACTAATAACGCAGGAGGGACATAAAGAAAAATAATTAGATATCAAGGTTGAGAGAATGAAAGAAGGTTTATGGACCTATCTATCCAAGAGAGAAGTATGCCCACTCAGGAAATGTTAAGAAAAGGGATATTAACTTCAGAATCTTTGAGGGTAACTCAACAGTGCGAAGCCACTACGCTAGGGGAAGATAAGAATAAAAATGGAAAGAGGATTCTAGAAATAATTAAAGAGACTTAGATCACAGGAAATAAGGTGAGGAGGTTCACTAAAAAGAATGATACGTTGGAAAATCTACAAGAAGTTACGAAAACCAGATGGAAGACTTCGCAAACTGGAACATTGCAGGAGGTAGGTTTGTTGGATTACTGAGAGGGGGGATGAATCAGTAATAGTGTAATTATAATCCTTTTTCTTCAAATAATTCAAGTGTTATATCAATGTAGAATTATTATCCAATAATGAGCAATAAGAAATGAACAATCACACGCATACAAAGTACACCCGTGTTTTACGTGGAAACCCAAATCGAGAGAAAACCACAAAATGCTTTTTCGTATATGTCTTGAAGAATTACATTCATTGGAAGCACCAACTTCCTTTGTTTTCTAGCTGCATCTGGAAGGAGGCTCCAACCCCCTAGTTTCTCAGGCTACAACCTGAGGGAAGCTCCAACTCCCCAATTCTCTGGCTACAACTAGAAGGAGGATACAACCCCTTGTGTTCTCCGGCTACAACCGAAAGGTGGCTAAAACCACCTGTCCTTTCCCTGTCCAACCGCCTTGAAGTATAAGTAGAATGATGGAACCACTATCAACCTATCACTGTGAGATATATTGTTGTACAACGGTATCAACTTGTACCACTGACTTGTATCCAATCTATATAACTAACCTATAATCAATCTGTACCTGAACTGAACATGTATCTACAAAAATACAGCAGATACGCAACCTGCAATACTGCAACCTGTGTATGTACGTAACCTATCTGTTATGCAGCCCGTGTATGTAAGTTCCCTAACTATTATGCAGCCTGCGTATGCCTTCTAGAACTAGGGTTTCCTTTCACTTGAAAAAACTTTTGATCCTCTGCAACTTCTTTCATATATATCTATAACCTATCACTGTATCTAGACTGTAACTATACCCTGAGCATGCATCCTCATACACAAATACAAGCTCTCAACCATGTACCATAAAAACCCTTAGCCATATGCCAAGAAATACAAGATTTTCCTCAACAAGAAGTATCAATGATAAATATACCAACACTGTATTTCTGTATATCTGACTTATATAGAAGATCCCATGTAGCCACTAGTCTCTCTAGGGAGAATTCTCAAATCTCCATTGCCATTCCTCATGCATACATCAAAATCCAACTATTCATAGAAATAATGACATACCTTTTGAAATAATGGATGGATCTAATGTATCTGAGCACTTTAGACATTCCTGGAGCTTGATCTCAAAATCTAGAACCTCTGCATCTTCATCTTCTGAAGTTTCCATGGATTTACCAACATGTACTCACCCTGTACACAACCAGCCCACATACGTATGCACCCTATGCATAGACAACCCACGTACATGTACTCACCCTATACATAGCCAACCCGTGTATGTACGCACCCTATACACAGCCAGTGGGCGTACATGTACTCACCCTATACATAGACAACCCGCGTACGCCTTAGAAAATAGGGTTTTTGAATTCACTGTAATTCTGAGAATTTCACCATCAACCCTTCATGCTACCTCAGATGTCTGCCACTTTAGATGTATCCACAAGTATTTACAAGAAGCATTACACAAGAAAATAGATATACAATATGTACAAGTGTGTTCTTAGTGAGTTAACTTTGCCTCTTATTTATATCTTCATGTTGTTGATTAAGGTTGGTTGTCATTGATGTCAAACCTTAAAGAAAGCCCCGTAGAACAAAGGTTTGGGTAATGGAACCAATATTGTTTGATGACTCATTATTTTTTTTTCATGGCTGATAAGAAGTAAATATGGATGAACTCCAAAGTGGTCCCCTTATGGTGAAAGCCATCACGGGAAGATGCTTTGCGGAGTAAGAGAACCCATGCTTAATTGTGGAATAATGAGGTGAAAGACAGTGAATTTGTTAGGGAAACTATCCCATATGGATAGTTCTTGTCATGCCATTTCCGGTGGTATGTGGAATGTCTCATAACTCTTCACGGTTAGAGAGTTATAGCCATGAGAAGTTGGGGACCCCAAGTTTGGGTAATGGACCAAAGTTTGTTTGATGGGTAATGGTATGAGTTATGATATATTTTCAGATAATACTATTCTATATGGATATTACATGTCATTCCATTTCTGGGGGTATGTGGAATGTCACATAACTCCTCACGGTTTGAGAGTTATGGCCTTACGAAGTTGGAGGACCCTCATATGTCATCTAGAAGCCCCAAAAGGTCAAAGTAGTCAAAGTGGTTTAAGAGATTTTAAAAGGTAAATAATAAAGTGAAGTGATGAGAATATTATAATTCAAAGTGAATACAAAATAAATTATTTCA